>JADANM010006310.1:7833398-7852959 GCA_026213755.1 Eurema hecabe | reverse complement strand
GAGCTTTGAGATGAGGCCAAGAGTGAGAGACCACGTTTCGGTGCCGTAAGTCATCACTGGTAACACACACTGATTGAAGACTTTTGTCTTAAGGCACTGAGGTATGTCGGACGAGAAGATATCGCGTAGTTTCCCGAACGCTGCCCAGCCGAGTTGGATCCGGCGGTTGACCTCTTTCTCGAAGTTTGACCTACCTAATTGGACTACTTGTCCCAGGTAGACGTATGAGTCAACAACTTCGAGTATCGAGTTTTCAACAGATATTGGGGAGGGCACAACATGGACATTCGACATAAGTTTCGTCTTGTCCATGTTCATTTTAAGGCCCACCCGTTGTGAAACTCGATTGAGGTCATCGAGCATCATGCCGAGTTCCTCCATCGACTTCGCCATGACTACGATATCGTCGGCAAATCGAAGGTGAGTGATATATTCGCCGTTTATGTTGATGCCAAGTCCTTTCCATTCCAGGAGCTTGAAGGTGTCTTCCAGAGCGGCCGTAAACAGTTTCGGAGATAAAACGTCTCCCTGTCTTACGCCTCTTCTCAATGGAATATCCTTAGTGCTCTGTTCCTGTACTCGGACTGACATGGTGGCGTTTCTATACAAACACTTCAACACTTCGATGTACCGATAGTCAATATGGCATCGCTGGAGTGACTCTAGCACCGCCCATGTTTCCACCGAATCGAAGGCTTTCTCATAGTCAACAAACGCTAAGCATAATGGTAAGTTATACTCTTCGGTCTTCTGTATAACTTGCCGCAGCGTATGAATGTGGTCTATGGTACTATAGCCTCTTCGGAAACCGGCTTGTTCGGGAGGCTGGAAGTCATCCAATCTATGCTCGAGACGGTTCGTAATGACCCTTGAGAACAGCTTATAAACATGGCTCAGAAGCGTGATGGGTCTGTAGTTCTTTAGAAGGGTGTTGTCACCTTTCTTGAAGAACAAGACCACCTCGCCTCTGTTCCATGCTTCAGGCGTTTTGCCCTCGAACAATACGGAATTGAAGAGCTTCTGGAGGACTTCAAGTATCGGTCTACCACCCGCTCTCAGAAGCTCTGATGTGATTCCGTCTTCGCCCGGCGCCTTGTTGTTCTTCAGCTGTTCTAGGGCCACACTAATCTCGCACAGACTGATGTCCGGGATATCTTCTGTATAGTGTCGGGTCAGCTCGGCTCTTGGATCTCTCACCAAGCTGCCGACGGGCTTTGCGACCGAAGTGTATAACTGTCCATAGAACCTCTCTATCTCCTCTAAAACCTCTGCTTTGGTCGACGTTTTGCTGCCATCTTCCCGTTTCAGCTTTGTCAGCTGGCTTTGCCCAATAGACTTGTCCTTTGCGAACACTTTAGAGCCCTGGTTTCGCTCGATGGTCTCTCTAACACGGTTAGTATTAAAGAGACGTAAATCGTGTCGCATGGACTTGGATATACGTCTATTGAGCTGCCTATATGACTCCGCGTCATCGGGAGACTGCAGCGGTATCGAACGTCGTTCAGCCATGAGGTTCAGGGTTTGATGGGATAGTTTTTGAGGTCTATCTTTGCGGCGGGGTCTAAAAAACTTACATCCTACCGTGCGGACAGTTTCTACTAGCCCGTCGTTTATCTCGTCCACCGATTCAAAGTTCTTTAGGCAATCAAAGCGATTAGAGAGCTCGAGTTGAAAGTTTTCTGGGTTTTGAATGTGAGCACGAGTGGGTCGGAGCGTAGACTTCATCAGACTGGACCTTTCAAGTTTAACATTAATATTTAGTATGCCTCTCACAATGCGGTGATCGCTGCCGGTCTTTACCCTGTTAATCACAGAGACATCACTAAATATTCGTTTCTTGTCGGTCATTATGAAGTCTATCTCATTTCTCGTGGAACCATCGGGACTTAACCAGGTCCATTTCCTATGAGGAGGCTTTTGGAAGAAAGAGTTCATCATAAAGAATTCCTCTCTCTCCAGAAAGTCAGCCAGCCTCTGTCCTCTATGGTTCCGATGCCCATACCCAAATTGCCCCACTCTCAACTCACCCTCGCTTTTCTTACCCAACTTTGCGTTGAAGTCCCCCATAACAACAGTGAAGTAAGTTTTGGAGGTATGTATGGCCCTACTTATGTCCTCATACATAGCCTCTACTTCGTCATCGGAGTGTGTCGAAGTCGGTGCGTATACCTGAATGACCTTCAGCGAATATCTTTTGGATATTCTGAGTATTAGGTACGCCACCCTGCTCGACACACTGTCGATGGTTATAATGTTGTTTACGAGGGACTTGTGAACGAGAAACCCGACACCACCTTGGGACTGTTGGTCGCCCTCCCGGTGGTAGAGCAAGTTACCGGACTTCAGGGCTACGGTGTCCTCTCCCTCTCTACGAACTTCACATAGCCCTACAATGTCCCAGTGCAACCTGCTCAATTCCTCTTCCAGCTCGCAGATCTTCTCGTCAGTCCTCAAAGTGCGTATGTTGTGTGTTACCAGGGCCAGTTGTCGTTGGGATGGGTAGCCGGACGTCTGCCGGAGATTCTTCGCACCCCCTGCTCCGCCGTTACCGTGACCGCTACCCGCGTCCGGGATAACGGAGCTGCCGGGGACTGGGGGCCTGGTATTTGTGTTACTGATCATTGGGGGGGGGGGTTTGCCAATACGCGCCACGCTTGGCAGGCGGGTTGGCGCGCGCAGTTGATGTGATGGTATGTAGAATCCGGAAGATGCTGCTGCCCATCTTCCGGTAGTTTTCCCATCTGCAGATTTCTACTGCAACCCGGGATGAGCGGGTGGGGGACTATTCATAACGCCGGTCACCCCACGGCACTTTAATTTGCGTTGTTTATAAAATCTTCTTGGTTACCAACGTTGTAATATGTATACGCTTAAAATATTTCTAAACCTTAATGTTGATTTAATATGTTAAATATATACAATCCATTGCTGATTTTCAAAGGTATGATCTCTATACCCGCTTGATGTAAAGTAATTCAGAATCATACATATAGAGTCTAATGATACATATAATTGTGCAAAACATTGAGACGCGCGTTCGGGGGTCATGGCCAGGCCGATCGTATTAGCTGAAATGTTATATGTACTTAAAATTCACAAGTTCCGCCTGAAAGCTTTATTCACGTTTACATTTATTTGCGACTGCTAACGTTTTTGCCTCAGTGACGTACGCGGCTATTGTACTAGTAATAATGTTGAATAAGTATAAGATTATAAAGTTTGATCGGTTATAGAAAACAAAGAGCTAGTTATGGTCATTCTATGCTATAAGAATACTTTGGAATTTAATGGGACATAGGTAACTTGTCTTTAATAGTTTTGACTGTGGGATTGTGTCATTAGCGACTGAACTATGACATCAATTTTTGTTATCATGAATTTTATAATTAAAATAAATAGTTTCGCTGTTTTTTTTAAATGTCCCTTTATCATGCATCCTTTTAACTACTAAAATTATTTATAACTTTATTAAAAAGCTACGAAATGAATAAACACAGATCCAATACAAAATATACCAATACAGTAACAGTTCTATAAACAAACAATTCATTGTATTTTTATTTGGATAGCGAAGCTACACAATGTTGCATTGAATGATAGGCCATTTGTTCACTGGCCTGATGGATTACTTTCACATAACATTAGACATTATTAGAAGAACGCAATCAATAAATCGTGTCCATAACATGCGTTTGTAGAGTTTTATTACGGTTTCATTTCGACTTCCTACTTTTTTTGTTTTTTTTTTATTAACCAGAGAACATGTTACTCGCCTGATAACTTTCTAATACGACTTAAACTTAAGTTATTTTTTTGTAAAAGGCCCTTTTAGTTAAGGCAAGAAAATATTACATTTTGTATTTATAATGTTCTTTAATAATCGCAAAAAAAATCAACTTTACGGATCGGATCAACGGATAATTTTCCAAAACTATGTGTATTTTCAAATCTCAATGAAAGCGTACTTAAAACACATATCGAAAAAGACCTATTTTATTATAATTTTGAATAAATTTTAGAAGAAGATATTAAAGATACGTTCATACAAGTACTGTTATTCAAATGTTAATAACTTTCCACGTAACTTGTAGTGTTACTTATATATAAGGCTGTATGAACTGTGGTCTGTATAAACTATTGAAGCCGATTTCATAACATGATCCCGTTTACAAATTAATATAGCGCGGTACACTCGCGCGGTTAATACCTTCTATAGTATAGTCATGTTATTTGTACAGTCGAATGGAAAGTTGATCAATGTGTATTAGAGCTGACTCTAGACGATCAATCTACTTCTTATATATTAAAAACGCAGTAACACGGCTAAATTAAAAATCCATAAAGTTTAAACATTATAAAGTATTTGATGACATTGTGGTCGATTCGGTTTAAACTAGTTTGTGTACAGTCGCGAACAATTATTCAATTTGTTTTTGTGAAATTGCAAATCTTGTTTGCTTTATCGATACAATTTATGCATTAATTATAAGGTATATTAATAATATTTGGTTTTGTGTTAAACGGACAATATTATCTATACAATGATCAATTTACATTATCCATTTGCTTTACTACTGAAAACGTTTTTGAAAACGTACCTACATAATTAAGCAAATTATTTAAAATATTTTATCTCGTTTAAAATTTTTTATTTAAATTAATATTAAAATAATATTATTCATTTTTTGCTAACCGTACGCAAGCAACAATTGTAATAAATTTATTGGATAGGACACTACACTTCACGTTCGTAGAGCGTACTACGGTGTAGCGCTACGAGCGTAGCCCTTTAACGATGATTATGTTCTACGAGCTACGAGTATTAAAATTATGAAATATGTTTGAATAACGAAGAGACTTGTGGTTCCAAAAATATTACATATAATCACATTGATGCTATTTTCATCAGGCCCTAACAAAGAGATTTCTCATTTTGACAATATATATGATATAATAAGTTATAATAGCCTAAGCGTGGTACCATGATAAGAAAACTAGATTCTAATAATGCAATCCCAGATAAATTAATGGAAATTCGGTTTAAGTTGACTTCTATTGTAATATTAAAACTTCATTGTAATATAAATGTAATAATTTAATTTAAGTACTTGATATTATTTATTTAATTTTTCTTTGTGCAGATGCATTGTTATTTTAGTTAAAGAAAATAGATATCACAATAGATATTATTGAGACGGAAAGCAAGTTGAATAACAGAAACGTATAACCTTCTTAATGTTCTACACAATTATTGATCGTATTGACGTAATGGCGATCAATGCTTATAGACTACAGGCCCATGTTGAAAGAATGATGGGTCATTTGAACCACCAGGTGACCTATCTAGAACGATACAAGAGCATAAAATAATTAGATTCAGCACTATGACGTCACTTGTAAGCTGTCCAACTGAGTGCAGGTGAGAATTCGAAAGTACAACCCTCGATTTTTTCCCCATTTCGCATGATTTTTGTACGGCGTTGCGGAATTATGGATTAGAAGCAGTATTGAAATAGTACGACACAGATGCCGTACCAAATCAACTGACCAAATTCACCCCGGTAATTGTCGGAAAGTAAATTAAAATTCCGACTTTGTGGCGCCCCATTTTTTAACGGCACTGCGCGTTTTCTTATCATTTTTAATCTATCTATACAGTGGTAAGAATGCCGTACAAAAATCATGCGAAATGGGGAAAAAATCAAGGGTTGTACTTTCGAATTCTCACCTGCACTCAGTTGGACAGCTTACAAGTGACGTCATAGTGCTGAATCTTATTATTTTATGCTCTTATATCGTTCTAGATAGGTCACCTGGTGGTTCAAATGACCCATCATTTTTTCAACATGGGCCTGTAGTCTATTAGTCACTCATATTTAATTATAACTATTTTATATTATAAATTTTAATTAACATCTTAGTGTTTACAAAATTTACTTAATACATTTTAAATAAAGGAATTTTGTACAGTTAAGTATATACGAACAAATTCATTAGACCTAACCAATAATTATAGGAATCACAAGCTATTTAAATACAAAAAAATATTCAGCATGTTAGATTCTATAAACACAATTTGAATAACTTTGCGTTTCAACGTAGAAACAACCGTAATAAAAGCGATTTAACCAAAAAAGTTATTAAATCAAATATTGAAGCTTTGTTTCACGTTAAAAATGTCATAAAGACATTATTAAGACGCACAGTTTCGCACGTTTTACGGCTTTAATATCATAAATACATTATTCGCAGATTTTTATAACAAAAAAACCTCCTTGGTTAAACAAATAAAACAGGTTATACTGAAATAGCTGTGTGAGTTACTATTTTTGGTTATTATTCGTTTATTTAATTATTGATGTATGAATTAAATGATGAGGATAATTGTCTTAAGTAAATTTTAGTTCTAGAACAGGGTAGAGATGAGGTGTTGCGCCGTACTGGGGTAATACCACGCTGGCAGATATAAGCGTCGCCAAGTAAATAGGAATATTCCTTTATCCTATTATTAATTGATTTCAAAAAAGGGGGTTTCTCAATTCGATGGTTAGAATGCTTTTTAAATTCCTGTTTTTGACACAAACGTCTTAGCTTTGCAATTATCCATGGTTATACGACATCGGTTACCCTTGAGGGAACTTTCTGTCCATGCTCGGTTATGTCTTTCATAATATAGAAAAGGTAAGGTTGTTTGTTCTTAGTTTAACGCCAAAATTATTTAATATTCTGCAGAAAAAGGAGTAAAGTATAAACACAACCTCACAAACGTTTTCATTCATAATGTTTGTAAAACAAGAAATCAAAAACACCTTTAGAAATAGGCCTTTAAATTTAATACCAAGTAATAAATTTTATTAGTGTACTTAAAGTGAGAAAATATGAATGTTTCTCAGAGAATATCAGGTAAGTTTTGACCCGATCTTTCTATAGAAGTTGCAACTTAAAACTCCATTTCAAGTACTTTAAGCAGTTTCGTTTTCGCGATAACCTAGTCGTATAAAAAGTATGACACTTTTATTTAAGTACTAGCTATTGCCCGCGACTCCGTTCGCGTGGACTTTCATATAAACTGTGACCTTCCCTTTCCTCCCTTATAATCCTCAAAAATTGTAGCCTATGTGTTATTCTGATGTATAAGCTATATTGTGGTAAAGTTTCATTCAAATCCATTCAGTAGTTTTTACGTGAAAGAGTAACAAACATCCATACATCCATACATCCATACTTACAAACTTTCGCCTTTATAATAGTATAAAATAAAATAGGATTAATTTATTTTTTAATAAATATAACGTAAGATTTACGTTGTTACTTTAGTAAGTTTTTTTTGGCTAGTTTTCTTTGCGTGCTTAGGACGATAAATAGAAAAGTGTTCCTTTTTCTAAGTTATTAGTAGGCTATTGATGGAAAATAGAGATCGCTGCATTTACACTTAACACTACTTAAACTAAACCACTTCTTTTTTTTCTCAAACTTAATCATTTATAAAATTTTGATCATTTGTCCTATGTAAAATGAATATTATAATGTTAAATGAAATTTAATACATTAATAAACCTTTATTTCACACAAGTGTACAGTAATTAGAAAAGAAAGGGAATTACTGGAAAGGTCAAAAAAGTTTTATCATTATCATAAGTTTAGGGCTAGTTAATTAAGGCTCTTTAAAATTTTAGCTGATAGTAGTTTTCGATCAGATAATCTGATAGAATATCTTAATGATTTTTATTTTACTATATGTGCGCCGCGGTTTCATCCGCTTTCAAAAAAAAATTAAAAGGAAATGTTCTCTTCTACTTCTTTTTATGTTGGCTTTACATATCTTCATATCGCTTATAATAAGAAGACCGCTATATCTATTCGTACGCTAGTTTCATAGAATCTCCACTTCTAAGTATTTATTTGACATTACACTTATTAATAAGAACATACACACACACAATACATTTGATTAATTATTTATTTTTATACTTTTATAAAAAGCCGCAAATGCAGTATTCGACGTCAGCTTCTAGATATACCTAGTGAATTTTTACAATTAATAACAGATTAAAAATTGTCGCATAAAATAAATTGTAACGTTGCCAGTTACAAAAATACTAAAATTAAACATACATAATTTTATTAAATTAATTTATGATATTAACCTAAAAACAAGTCTGTACGAAAATTTGCCATTATCATTTACGGATACAAAACTTAGCTGGCACGTGGATTGTCAGTACAAAATAATAATCTAAAATAAGATTATTCCCATTGTGATAACAAAATTAAAGGAAACGGCGAAAAACACAAGCAAAAGAGATAAATGTTACTGACGTAAATACGGAGACATTATCTGATATTAGCACAAAATAATCTCGACTAAATAATACATTATAGATAACAGTGAATCATTATAAATAAACTTGACGTGACATATCGTGAAGCGAAAAGTGGGTTTAGGTTTTAAAAATAGTTTCTACGTTGGCGCATTTTTTTAAACTGATATGATACCTAATACATGATGTTTTTCAAGCCTTATTGAAAAAGCGTTCTCTTACTGCGTTTTTAGACAAAGCGACATATTATGGTCCTCTAAAAATAGAGTTTCTTCAGCTAAAAGGACGGCAACATACCCAGCGTTAATTTGCTCTGTCATTTCCATAAAATGTTATTTAATCCGATTCTTACTTTTCAAGACATCGAACGATTAAACAAACAAACTCTTCAAGTATATAGTAGTATAGATTTAAACATAAAGTGATTTTAAATCTATAATTTCATAATATAATTTCGTAATCCAGCCACTTCAAACGAGAATGAAATGATAAAGTTATCGGAACCATTCATAGAGAGAGATATTGTGGGACATTATCTCATCTCCATTATAACGGAAAAGTTAAATAATAATGTGTCTATTACATAAATATTATTATTTTTATAAATAAATTAGGCTAATTTATGTTTCGTTAATAAAAATCGTAAATATTTCCTTTCCTTATAAAAATTTAGATTTTGGTTTTCTTTAAAAAACAAACACAACTTTATTGAAATCACAATCTTCGATCGGTTATCTCCGATCTAAAAATTTGAAATAAATTTTCCAAACGAATCGGCAATTTCAACTTGAGTTCTCTCTAATCCGTGGACGTCTCTAAATTTAGCTGATTTATCAAATTCTCTCATGTACTCTTTAATATTAAGTTAGACCAGAACCTAATATAATTTTTAAAGTTATATTTTTTTAATATAAAGAGTTTTTAGTAAAGATCATAAAACCTATAAACAGAATTTGAGTACATATGTATAGAAATTTGTTTAAAAATTCGCAACATTTTTAAATCGAGTTGTTAGATAGGTTATTAACATAATTAAATTGTGAAAAATATATTGAAACAAGAGGTAAATAAAAAATATAATATATAAATAGTTTTTCTTTAATTTTTCTTTTTCTATTAGAACATATTTAGACCTTTTATCGTTATTATTTAGATAACACATTTATTTTTAAAACAAAATTCTGAAAGCGTCTCTATCAAATTGTAATACATTACATTTAATTAATAATAATAACAAATGAAATAATCTATATATTTTTGGAAGTCATTTTGTGAAATATTTTGTCTTTATTTATAAACTAGCTGTTGCCCGCAACTCCGTCCGCGTTGACTTTCATAAAAAAATTATTCCCCTGGAAACTGGATAAAAAGTATCCTATGTCCTTCTCCTGGTTCTAAACTACATCCCCACCAATTTTCAACCAAATCAGTTGAGCCGTTATCGAGTCATAAATGGTGTAATTAACACGACTTTCTTTTATATATATAAGATAGAATAAAACGTCCAATTTCCTTATGTGTACTTGTATTATATTTTTCCGCTTGTCGGCGGTCAGGGTATTTTTTATAAGAACATATTTTGTGATATGAAACACGTGAGTTATTGCATGCTTTACTTCTTTTCTTTATCGTGTTACATTAGATATTTATCAATATTGTTAGTTATATTTATTGCTTGTTAACTTCATTTTAAAATAACTAGTAATTGGTGAATATGCCGTTTTTATTGTATAGTTTTTTATAAAAGCAATCACTACGTATATTCAACTTCCTTATAAAACAAATAAAATTTGTAAAGATATTGAAGTTAAGAAATTATGTCTAAAAATTTTCTAAGCATCTTTGATTTTCCTACCCCACGCTATTATATAACTGCACAATTTTTCCATGAAAGTAAACAATAAACAAAAATGCGATCCTTAGCTCTGTTCAAACACGAGTAAATAAAAATTTTATAAACGCTTATGAGATACGTTATCTGTATATATTTATTAACTGTTAAGCAATGCAAACAAATTTGATTAAAAAACTCTACCTGAACAATTTATGTAGAGATAAAAAACAAACTGGTAATACATTATATCCTACTAAAAACATTCCTCTCAATTGTAATATTAGACAACGGATTTTTTAAATAATATTTTCCTTCTTTAAAGGAGTATCGATAAAAAAATAACCTTAAACCTTCGTTCCACGCACGTCCATGTTGTAATAAGCCGTAACCTTAAAGTAATCTTATTAAATCCGTTCAATAAACTTCCATTTACGTAAAATCGCTGTTAATATCGCCCAGACAAATTGATTTCCTCAAATACAAAGGGGTCTCCGGCTTGACTTAAACGTTTTTACAGATTGAGTTAGAGATACGCTTTTCCGCTTCTCAAATATCAAATATCAATATTGTTTCGATGATAATTGACTTAGCAAATAAAATCGATTCATAATCGCATCACAACAGACAGGACACGTGGAAATACTGAAAGGTTTTCGCATGCAATTGCAATGTATTTGGGGAGCTTACCGTGTCTGAGGGCCGTGGCGTGGACGGTGGCTCGCTGCCTACCCACTGTCCGTCATTATATGTGTGAGCACGTGATGATGAATGGTAAACAAATCGCATTAGTTATTATCGGTTTTGTTACGAAGGTGGGTCGGGTGGACGCGCGTTCTCGGCGCGCGGCGGGACGAGACTGAATAGTCAGTCGTCTAGTGACGGCCGACACTGAAATTTTTATCGATTTACTTGCAGTTCCGAATTTCAGGAAGCGAATACAATCGAGTGTAAGTAAATCAAATAGATTGTTAATTGGAGCAGTTGCACGTTTGTTTTCTATTCCGCTTATCTTATCTGTATCTGTATCGTAATATATCGTTATCTTGATTATGTATTAGCAGTGCACATCATACACAGCACATTATTATCGTTCGCAATATATTGTTAAATACCTAAATATTTACTTTAGATGCGACGATATTGGTGATTTTTGTAGAAACCTGCGACAATCTCTCTTCCATACTGAACTCTAACTACGACTCTACATTTATGTTTTGCTTTAATTTTAAAGCATTTAGTTAAGAAAGTTATGATTACTATATTATCAAGCCCTGGATTCTTTCCTCCAATAAAAATATGTACGAAAAACAATAAAGGTTTAAAAAAGAAACATATTGCGCAATGTAGCGAAATATTCTTCAAAAATTCATTCAAATTCTTTATCTCATAATTCTTGCACAAACACAATTTATCTACAACGCCCGTTTAATAATAAATTTTTATAATTGAATTTGATATGAAAGTAACCAGGGACAGACCGAAATGCTTAAGCCTTCTGAATGAACTGTGTCAATATTATGTCTCATTGAGTTTTTAAAACACTTATCTTACACGTTTAATTCAAGAATTTCCTCGTTTCTAATGTTGAAATAGCGAATGAACACAGTATATACATACATAGAGCTCTCGAATTAAACATCAATACGTTAAGCACATCACTTAACTCGATTCGACTCGATCGGCGCGTCCCTAAAGCGATTCCTATTTCGCGCATGCGCCGGTCGATTCCACACTCGGTCACTGGGCCGGCTAGGGACTTCAAAAACAAACAGGCTTTGTCCCAAACGGGGGTAGACTGCGAGGCGCCCTGGTAATTGGTAAAACGTACTGTTTCGCACCTGTGGATCCCGATCCTGTCGCCAACTTACCTAATTTTGACGCTCTTTTTGCCAACAAAATTACTCTTTGCTACATAAATAAATTCTCTTCTATAAAAACATAATTCAAGGTATATTTGAAATAAAACAAATAGTTTTACAGCTGTAGATGCAGAAATGGATTAGCTTTTAATTTTTATTTCACACACTCAGTACTTTAAATATATCAAAATTTTTCTACAAAAAATTGTTGATATAATAATTTTAAAATGTCTGATTTCTACAGATTCAAGCCTTCACACAAAATGCTTATTGAGAAGTTGACATATACTTGTAACCATTCGTAGTAGACAAATTTTATAACACATTTAACTCAACATCAAAAGAGCGTATGTCCTTCACAAATGCCCAACACCAGGCGCCATTTGGTAATTGGTGAAATATATCACACCTGTGGATCGGATCCTGTCGCCAGCATTTAATTTGACGCTTGGTTTACCAACTCACAAACTTGGCCAACTCTACATGATCTTGAAATAAAAACACTTTTATTTTTCTGGCGAGCAAACGGCGTTTACATTGCTTCAAAATATGCAAAGAATAGAATATAATTTTTATCACAAACTGTTGTAACAAAGCTTTACGTGTTGCTATTTACATTATTATTATTCAGTTTATTTCGTTTCATAAGTAGTTTTTTTCTAAAATACATATAAAAGACATGTAACGTACAAAACTTCATATCGCTTAAAGAACTTAACCACCAAAAGTGGAGCTAGGCCCAAGCTATGGGTTGTTAGGGAAGAGACAGAAACCCCCCACGCGCGCCGTGTTAGCTGCCAACCATCCAGCACAGGACTCATTAGATGTTTGTAGAGACTTATATTGTCTTCAAAATGAAGCTATGTGAACCCTTATTAGTAATATAAATAAATAAATCCTTATTAAAAATATATTTTTCGCAAAAAGAGTCTGAAATGGTTTCTTCAGGGCGAGCGCGCTACATCTTCGACCGCAGCGTCGCTTACCATCAGATGACCTGTGTTGAAGCGCTCCTATCACCGAAGAAATACTGAATACATTTCACTGAAATTTTACATCCTGTTTGTGAAATTCCAGTGAAAAGACTAGACTTTGGATTATTGTAATCAAGGACCCACGGATACGAAATCAAAGAAAAAATCTAAATTAAAAAAAAAAACATCAAATTGTATGAAGTGCAAATATTGGTTTATAATATCTGTTTTTTATTATAACACTTCACAATGTATGGCTACCGTAAAATAGTGTTTCTTTTTCGAGTACACCGGTAATATTAATTTGCTTTGATTCTTGGAAACTTCAATCAAGATCAAATGTTATCACAATGATAAAAAACGATAAACTTAGATTTGTTTAATCTGATCATTGATTCCGTTAGTTTATTTGCGTAAATAAACTTAATGCTATCACATCGAAAATAGTTACAACAAAATTAGGTTATCCATTCACTGTGATTTAATTATATTTCTTTTTAAACTCATTAAATAAATTTTCCAACATACTCTAGAGACATACTAATGATAATTACAGAAACACTTCTATTTGTAGTAGTGTAGTATACAGTATAATAAATATATACTGTATATATAAAGTTATAATAAATAATTCAATTAATAAAACCAGACTTTTATTTCTAACTAAACTGGTCCTTAACACGTGATAACAACGTCCAAATTGACGTTCCCCAAATTATATTACTATCGCTTTTTATACTAATATAAGTAATTAAAGGTAATGCAATTCAGCTCTGAAAATTTTAGTTTTACAAATAGGACCTGACAGCCTATTTCTAAGTAGCCCTTTAATATAATTATCATCATGTCGCTCTTGATAATCTTCCAGCCCGTTGAAAATATTTTGTGTTATTGTTACCACTACTTAACATTATATGATTACTTCTTGGTAGAACTGCATTTTATTAACATTATTTAAGAAAAGGAACAGTTCTAGCTCCACAATTTACTTATTATTGTTATTGAATAAAATAAAAATAGACAGGTTTAGTAACATCATGAGGTAGTTACATTTAATAAAGCATCAAATCCTAACGCATTCAAATTGAAGTTCACGCTACGTTCAACACCGACTGTGGTCCTTGGACTTGTAACAAAGTTGGTCCTTCACGCGTTGTTATCACACGCTTATCACCAAGTGGCTCTCAGTTTGACAATGTCGCCCGTTGAAATGTAAAATGGCCGCTCGCCCGCCATTCCCGGAAACTTTTATTCGAATGCCACTACTCTGATTTTTGTATTCCAATTCTATCCAATTTGTTTTCACTCCGAAGTTAGATTCCGTTTTCCGGTTATATTGTTTTGTTTGATTTAGAAAGTGTTCGTTATTTTACTAGCGAATATTTATTATAGTAACATTTGTGTTGGCGGCTTGTAAGTACTGTGAGGTCAGTTTGAGTTTTGCATGTTTTTTACACAGTTAAAACATAAAACTAATACTTTTAACTTGAAGAAAGATAAACTGAATTCAATGCTTCATGGTTTGTTAAATCTTTCTTAGTCACCTTTAGTAGAATAAATATTAAATTAGCAGAAAAACAGAATTGGATTTTAGACGGACATCGCGGGACTCGACTTGTTAGATATTAGCTACATAATATAGCAAAAAATTAAACGGATAATATGTTTATGCAATGTTACACAGTCAATGCAATTAAAAATTATCGTGTTTTATAATTTTTCCAGTAAGTATATAGTTTTAATATCGTAATTAAATATAATACATTTTACTTTAATAAAGATACAATGCTTCCTTTAATAAACCTAATCAAGTCTAAAATATACAACATAAAAAGCCTTTTAATAAAAAACAACCAAATTCATTCGCTTATTTATGAGTATCATTTTCCCGTTCTATTAATACACTTGTATTGAGTTAACGTAAAAGCCTTTAAAAGCTCTCAAAGTTAAGAATCTAAAGAAAATTCGAATATTAAGTGACATCAAAGGTATAATTAAATTCGAGATGTTTGAAGGTGACGGAAGGGAGCATTATATTACGTTTAATTTTCGACGAAACAGATACTTAATTATAATCTTAGAAAAAAATTAACATAAGTAGTATTGCATATTTTTATATCATGGAATAAATAGATTAAATTCTTCATACTATAGGGTAATAATTCTTTATAGGACTTTATATGTTACAAAACTTAAACAATTGTATCTATCAGTTTAAATTTTTTTTATGAGTATAGAAGAATATAATAGACAATAATACGTTAAACATTACAATCTGGATAACAAAAAATCTTAACATAAACATATTACGTGTATTGGTGTACATTATATTTTGAAAAGTACATACAAATGTTAAGACTATTATATATATGTATCCTAGTCATGACACGAAATTTAAACGCTTTAAATGACTTTTGTACTTAGCTATTTTCTCTTGAAAAATGACGGAAAATTATATAATTCTATCTTTATTTTGACTTGAACTTTATTTAAAATCAAAACCAGTGATTAACCAAAACCGATAAACGTTCAACGATCTCACCTTTCACACTCCGATCAAAATTCAATGCCATTTAAGCTATCGAAAGTCCCCATTTATAAGGAAAATTGCTTGAAATCTGCCGACGACACGCGGGCCAAGGAGTGCAAATAACACGATAGAAAATCGGGAAATTTCTTAACAGGTGTTCCGTCATCGATTCCGATTAAGCAGACAGTGATGGATACCCCTCGCTAAGTATCGATGTATTGTCGAGGTCATATGTTTATATTGACTACTAGTTGGCCCGACGGAACTTGGTTAACGCTGTACCTATACTGTTGTACCTACCCTTCTTTATCTGGGTTAAAAACTATTATATTCATACTTCAGGGAATGTCCAAAACAAATAATTGTACAAATCGCTTGAGCTGTTGGTTTGGTTGGTGCATATTAGGCTAATTATATTTTATAATTTTATATAATTATGATAATTACTTTTACTTACTCTATAACTTTATACAAGCAATATCTGTTTTTATCAGTATATCCTACCTTAAAAAGTTTTACAAATCTAAAATCACAGGTCATAGTTTCCAACAAACTCGTATTTATTAGATAAAACTGTAAACGTCTTTCTAGTAATCACTCTATCTACACAATATACCGTATGTTTACCGCACAATAGTTGCGTGTTGTTTTGTGTTTATAGCGAACAGATAATCGGAAAGACAGACAGAAACAGACGAATATATATCATAATATGTGTGAAGTTTTATTTTATTATTTCTTTAAATTCAAAGTGTTCAACAATAAAAAAACAATTATCTCCAATCTCAACACAGTACACACGTTAAATCATCTATAAACCTACGATCGTCAACACATATAGCACAGATAACACAGCCAAGTAGGGCAAGGACCAAATGTGAGAAGTGATCGCCATATAACGGAGGCAAATCGCTCGTTAATTGATTCCTCCTTACGTAATAGTATCGATAAATTGTTGGCGCGCGCCCAACACTAGCGAGTCGGAACTCGATGCATTGGGACCACAAGATTAAAACAGATCCTATTATTTTTGAGATTGCAACATTATGAAATGTTGGATTGCATTTTTTTAGAGTTCCGCCGTTCCATTTATAGGTGGGTTTAGTTTTTTATTTTATTAATGAGTAAGTGTGAATTTTTAGGCTTATCTTTAGTTACGAATAGAAATATAAGTATGTTTTTGCCATATTAAGTATCCAGTAAATATTTTGTGTATCATGTTTAGGTACTTTACAAAAAAGTTTGACTCACATAGTTGAATCTTGGTTCCGAGTTACCAATAAATCTTCTCAACAATCTCTCTATGGATTTTCGAAAAGAGCTTTAACCCGTGACATATTTTCGAGTTTCAACACACATATATTTACGATTTCCAAACAAGATACGCTTAAAATGCATAATTAATTTAAAATATTAAATTTAATTATCCACAAACGTTCAAAGTATTTTATTAAAACGGTTATAGGTCTCAGTTCCGTCAAAGCCTACAATCAAGTCCCGAACTTAAGCGTGGCACGTGTGAAACAGTTGTATACCTTCAATGCTTAAACGAATTATTTAACAAAATAGAACCTTATATTAAAAACTTTAGAACTCAAATTTCTTTGCGATACCTGTTTCATTTGGGCTCGGCTAAGTTTGTTGTACCAATTTTAGTGTCGTGTTAGAGTCTAACGGTAATTTTTTTCGTTTGACCTTAACGCGCCGGTTGACCCAATTATACGTTTTGTAGTTTTCACGTATTTCTATAAAGCATTCAGTTATTGCTGAACAGGTGTTGGTATGAGTCGTTCGCTTTTTGTTTTTCGTTGAAATTTTAAAGCGTCAATCGTAAAAATAGTATTAATTATAAGTTTTATTTTATATAAAGTACAATGAGCGTACATTTTTTTTAAATATGTCGCAAATTATTGCTCCTTTTTCATCTCATCTACACCATTTTATTCAACATAGGTAATACTTTTTTTTTTCTCTCATTGTCCGCCATAACATTTTTAATATTAAAATAATCCTCAGACAATTTCAGACTGCAATTACTATACTTTTCAGTACAAACCCGAGTTTCACGTAGCAAAAGTAAACCGGCAAGAAAACCACGCTTTATAAATATGTATACGAAATTTAACAAAACGTAGCATTCGCAAAGTTATTAAAACCGACACAATTTCGCCGATAAATTAGCTCAAACGCGACAAGTTGAGAAATTAGCAACATTTCTATTCCTAAGTTGGAAGCCTTCTAGACACTAAGTGGCGACTTCTAAACAAACTTCAATAACTATCCTCACGATACCTTGTATAATTGCGTTACATTTAATTACTGCTTTTATTTATAAAATGGCGGGTGACTAACCCGAAGACACGTAAGTAATTAAGTAAGTGTTGCTTGTGGTCTATGTATTATAAAGTTGTTTAAAGAATAAGAGGTTGATGATGGCCACACTAAAGAACACTGAGCACGCCTCTTATGGTTTAAATTTCAACAAACTTTAAAATCATCAGAACCACTTTTGTTCATTCTGTTTTATTTCAACCTAACAGTTGAACTATAATCGTTTTAACATTTATCCCTTAAAGTATATTTTGGTTTAGACATTGATGAAAGAGATTCTTCATCTCTTTCAATCAACGTATTATACTTTTAATATGACTCTAGACGTGACTACATGTTTTACTAATAAGTTTGTCTTTTGTAATGACACAGGATAAGTACAAAGTCCAAAGCCTTAAGCTGGTATTTTTAATTAAGGACTTAATTCTCTACAAACTACTTACAACCCCATTTTTCACCCGTCACTTTCAGCAACGTCACCTATCAGAGCGTCGTTTCATTAAATTAACTCCTTCCCGAAACATTTAAATCTTTATCTTTACTTTATCTTGTACGGAACCAAAACCATAGATATCAAGGCTAGCCATTTTTTCTAAAAAGAACGCGTTTTTCAAGTTTATTTTATCCACAAAAAACTGAATTCAGCAAAATTCACTGAGTTGGGTTTGTTTTGGGCTAAGCCGTTCACCAAATATAATTTTTCTCATTGCTCCAAATTGAAATAGCCTGCGGTTTCAATCTGCCTGAAGTATTAGGTTATAAGATTAAAAATTGGATTAGCTGTGCGGATATAAAAATATACAGATACAAATACGGATGGTTTTTGTATGGCATTTGTTTTAGTTAATACATTAATGCTTTACGTATGATTTTTATTTGATGTTTGATTGTAGTTACACGTGTACGAGTATGTGTGTGAGTGTGTGTGTGTGTGTGTGTGTATGCATGCTTAGACGAGTCACAGATAACGTTGCTAACTCTTGCGCCGTACATTGAGTTGTTAAGTTTAATACAATATTTCACTTATGATTGACTATGTGTACATTTTCTTAAATAAAAACGCTTAAATTTTTTTTACCTTATTTACATACACGACCTTATTCTCTTGTTTCTATATAATCTCTTTATGTGCAAAGCGCAGAATCATGCCTTTCCTAGGCTTTCGATAAAGCTAACTTTGAATGACTGTGTTGCAGTGGGAAGCAAACGTAGTACCAAAATAATTATTATTGTGTAGGGTCTATTTGACTTTTGATTTTTTTTAACAACAAGACCTTTCAAACAAGGCGTATCGTCATGCTTGCTCGATGTTAAGTGGTGAGCGCCCATGAGTAAACGCGATATCGCTACTCTATGATTTCTCTTTTATGTTTTTAATAATGGTAGCTAATAATTATCTGAGTTTCGAAAGATATAACATTTCCCCACTTTAAAATAACGCTATATAATTTGTAACATGAAGAACATAACGAAAAGATGCTATGTCTATTTTTAATTATAAGTATAACAGTATTATCTACTTAACATTTTGTAAACAAAGTAATTTATCATGGATTAGTCGGTCTCGTCAAAACATCTCAAATGCCTGCGGCTAATTACATTTACTGTATTTACTTACTCATCTTTTTGGCCCTAAAGAGAACGTTCTATTCTAAGTAATAATATTGTGACGCTCTCGAATTGTGTATTTTAGACTTAAATTACCGTATTTT
>JADANM010006310.1:7819442-7833388 GCA_026213755.1 Eurema hecabe | reverse complement strand
TACAATGAATAAAAATCTCGCTGTATGCAGTTATGTACAAAATCATTTGAAGCTATTGCTTGAGTACTGAACAAATCCTGAAACAAAATAAAGGTTTAATATTAAAAATTATTAAGATATTCATTTCCTATTAAGAAGTGCAAGTTTGTGAGAATTTGTATGTATGTTTGTTATTCTTTCACGCCAAAACCGCCGAACCGATTTAGTCAAAATTAGGTATGATACCCTGGATTAGCACATAGGACACTTTATATCCCAGTATTGCCCCGGGAACGGGAACTACGCGGGTAAAACCGTGAGGCATGGCTAGTACAATTTACACGATATCGAAATTAATATTTGAAAATAAACACTCAAGAAAATTGAATTAATAAATTGTATGTAAATATTTTTTTTAAATACTTTTTGTTTCTATCCTGCTCGAAGGACCAAAATGGCATATACACTGTTATAGTTGTTGTTATTTATATTTATTGTCTTTAAATTTATAATATTTCAAATAAATTCAAATTGTCACCTGTTAAGTTATAAAGTCTATAGGGCTCCTTATGAATTTAATAGCTATTTTATAGTAATAGTGCTACAAACTCACACGTCTAGCATCTGGTTTCGTAGAGTCCGGAGCGACCGATGTAGCGCACCCATTTGATGACGTCATGGTCCGAGTAGTTCAGCTTCGACTCGTACACCTTCAGATAGCGGACCTGACGAACATTTTTACATTATTTTAATGTTACTAACTGGCCCAACGCGACGCGAAAAAAAAATAGAAAACGGAAAACGGAAATCGACTCAATACTTCACGAAAATCGGTCGAGCCATTTCGGAGGACTGTAATTAGAAACACCGAGACAAGAGAGTTTTATATATAAGAAGATGTATTATGTACTAATACGACGAGGTCTGAATCGCGCTAATGATATTTAAGCTATAAAGAGATTGTTCGCAAAAAATGCTTAGTTTACATTCTATTATGTCCAGAAATAATAGATATTGTAATATTTAGATGTTTAATGTCCTCATATGTAGTTGGTACTGAATACATATTCTATGCAAAGCATTATTACTAACTACCCACTTTATCCAACTTATTATACATAACAAATTGAACAAATGTCAATTGATAATAGATACTAACAATATATGACACATTCTAATATATTTTATGAGTCTTATGGACAATTCAAGGGATTCAGAATGATTTTGTTAATCGAAGAATACATTATATTGATGTACGCTATATGAGATGCGTTACATTATATATTATTATTTGGCATATAGTACTGACCTTAAACCCAGAGGGCGCGAAAGGCACCTCGAAGCCCATGGAGATGGGCGGACGGGTCCACTTCTTCTTGGTGTCTGTCTCCAGCAGTTCAATCTCTGCGGACAGCTGAGTCTCCTTCATACCGGCCATGCGTTTGATCCTGAAATGAAAATTATTTTTTGCTTTGTTACTTTATTTTATTTCTTCGCAAAACAAACAGTCATGAATAATACAGATTATAACGAGAGACTGTAAATAAACCATTGACACATTTACACTTAAGTACTTTTTGTTTTACAATTTACAGATTTATTAATACATTAAGAATTATTCCAATTAGGGAACAAACCAGCTAGCACTAAGAGTATTCTTAAATTTATGGAGAATGTTTTAAAAAGGTAAATTTTACATAGTCTACTTTTATCCCATTGATCAGTGAAAGTATTTTAAGTTTAAAATAATACAGACAATGTTGAAACTAAGATAATTTCATCTTTATAATATAATCAATAGATGTATTGTTAAAAAATATTTTGGTAACACAATATTTATGAATTACCTTATCTATTTTATTGAATGTATTAATCTTAAAAACGATCATTTTCCTTTTTACTTTCTTTTTAAAAGCTCGTATTGAATTTACTAATGTTAAAAACTTTGGCTTAATACTAATAGAATATTGTCAACTCACTTCCACACTATAGCATTCTCCGAAGCCTTGTATTTAGCCTTCCCTTTGAGGCAAATGAGTTGAACTCCGCTAGTGTTGAGCGGAGTAGGGATCTTAACTTCTATCTTCTGGCCGAGCAGGGAAGGCTTGAAGTTGGACTTGAGGACCACCTTCACCTCCATCTTGGTACGTCCAACTTCCCTCACGAGGGGAATCACTCGGAATGGCAGTGATATATCTTTGGTGGTGCGGTACCTGGAAAATTTTTGAGTTATATGTAAAGAAAAGAAAACTAGATTTAGTGATTAACTTTGAGTATAATTATAATTAGTTTTGAGCTATTATACACCCTTAAACAGATTCGAATTGAGCACCTGTTAAGCACTTAATAGTTAACATTAGACATGTAGCCGATCACAACAATCCAATTAGAATTTTGTTAGAATTATGATTTATTTATAAAGTTTTTTGAAACTTAATAACAAAATTTATTTGGACATTGTGTGGACTTTTTTTTAATAGAATAATATTAATATTACATATATTACTTCATATAATTAAAGCATAAAAAAATAAAGATTATAAAACACCACTATTGGTTTTTATTAAACTTCATTCAATAAAACCTTACCTCATCAGTTCAAACTCTCCATCGGGAGGTATAAAAGATATGGAGTGTTCAGTCTCAAACTTGCTAAGCTTGACACACTGGTGGAACTGGCAATCATCTATTACCACCACGGGCTTGCCAGAACGAGCACCCTCACTGTCTGTGTTGCCAGATATACCACCTAGATAAAAATTTAAATATTAATGTATTAAATGGTCTTGGAATTGTCTATATGTAATAGAATATGTTAATCTATACTAATATTGTAAAGAAGTAAAGTTAGTGTGTTTGTTAAATTGTAAGGGGTAATCTCAGGATCTACTGCACCAATTAAAAATTCTTTCACCAATAGAAAGCCACATTATTGCTGAGTGTCATAGAAAGAACCGAACAGGACAATTAACATTATGTCCATCGAAGTGGGCACGGTCAGGTAGTATTATAATATTACTGTAAGATTTACTTTTTATTAAAAACCACCACTACATTTTAGTGTCTCATTTCTTTCAGTTAGTAAGTGTATGCATTGGGTAAAATTTCGACCATATTTTTTAAAGTAATAAACTTCCAAAATAAAAAAGACAGTTATTATTAAAACAAGAAACTAGAAAGAAATATTAGACCTACCATTGCCTTTGCCCTTGGCCTCCATAACAATCTTGTCATTGATTCCAAACTTGCACTCCGGCATTCCCGAGAGGTACGACTTCATCACCACTTTACCAGCTACATGAGCTGATAGAACTTGACCTGTCAATATGATGAATAACATTTAGTTACATTAAGTTATGTCGATGATCATAAAAATTAATTTTAGTTTAAGACAAACCTATATTTACTATGAGTACTTAAGTTCATAAATTGATCATATTATTAAAACTCCTAAAAATATGTGCTGAAGTTAATTTTAAGGCCAGGTTAGGTATTTTATACATATTAATATTGATTCTGTCTTCTGACTAAAAGTCTATAGTGTGCTAAAGAGTTTTAATTCAAATCAATGTAAAAATCAAAATGTATTGATGTACCTTGTGGTGACATAAGCAGGTTGACATACTCCAACACATCAAGGAACAGCTCATTGCGTCTGTACTTGATACCTTCACGACGCCAACCAATTTGACCTGTCACCTAATAGAAAACATATAACCTTTTACATAACAACATTTCCAATAGTTTAAGATTGTTTAATATTGTAATACCTTTATTGTAACAAAGAATAAATAAATAAATAGAAACCTTTAATTGGAGAAAATTATTATTTCCAAAATATTAAAATAGGTAGCTAATCTCTTGGACAATGTGGGACATACTAAAAATTTAATAAAAATAAATGGTCCATAACTTCAAAAATTTATGTTCATGGGCAGTAATGACCTCATGATGGTTCACTTACTTGTTGCTATTATACAAAAGTAATAGTTATGTATAAAGGTGAACTTTTAAACAACACATCTGATTAAAAAATCCAATGTTATGCTATGACATAACATACTGAGTTAGTTCATGTTTAATACATATTTACCTGTGATGTTATTTGAGCTTGCTCCTCTTTAGAAGCAGACTTGATACCTTGTTGGGTGATGAATGTCTTCAAAACACCTGTATCGGAGTTTTGTGGGTAGCCAAAGTCTAGAATTTCTGAAATAAATAAGAAAATATTAGACGTCACCAAATCTTACTAAGCTTTTTGTCACTTCTTTTAATTCCAGTGAGTAATAAAAAAAATTTAATCCATACTAATATTATAAATGTGAAAGTAACTCTGTCTGTCTATCTTTCCATCACACTAAAACTACTGAACGGATTAGAACGAAATTTGGTAGACAGATGGTATAGAGCCTGAGATAGAACATATAACTTTTTAACTGGAAAAAAGGGAAGGAAAGGGGGGTCAAAGTTTATGTAAAATGAAAGTCCATGCAGACCAAGTCATGGGCAGCAGCTAGTATACCAACATTCAAGCAATGAATGGTTATATTATTACTTTGTTTCTATAAACAATAGTATGTTAAAATAGGCTGATATCCACAACTCCATGTCAAGGTGCAGTTTTTGCTAGTTATTATTCACCCCAGAGCAATAAAAAATTTAGTAAAATTTCTAAACAACAAAGTCTTACCATCCAGAAGCTCATAAATGAGTACAAAGTTGTTCTTGATGTTTTCTTCGGAGATTTTTCCAAAGTATGACTGCATTACATCAATGATCTTAAGAAGGAATTCAAATACCATTGCAGCATTGACATTTTGCTTGGTTACTGCAGCCAGCCAAATGTTTGCTCTCTAAAAAACGAATAGAATATGTTATTCGCTATTAACTTCAACATATTATTGAGAGAAAATAAATATTAAAATATTAAAAATACATTTATAAAAAGTCATACAGTTTATATGCTGTAATTTTAAGACTAAACTTTACACCAACTAAAAACAGGTTCTTATTATCTTTACTGTATTAAACTAAAGTGAGTAATCAATAGATTATGAGAAACATACCTTTATATGGAAGAAAGATGTACGCGCAATATTAGTAACAGGAGAGCGTACTTGCTGCCGAGCATGGATTACGTTCACCCTAAATGCGTCTACCGCATTCCGCCCTATATCATCCCTGTATACCCTCGATATTAACACCTCGCCCTTATGGTTGTAGACGAATAAGCCCCCAATCATCTTGAAGGCTAGAAAACCAAGAAAGTTTTAAACAAAAATGAGTTTGTATATTACTTTTAACCAGCAAAAATTACCGCTTCGGATCGATCGCAAATCAATGACTGAATGACTCGCTATTGAAATAAACGAATTAGCTAACTTAACTTAAATAAATAATAGTGTAAAGTACTTACTTATAATATAAAGACGTTTTTTGCTATTAAATCATTAGTACAAGCTAATAAGTGCAATCATTTTGGGCAGTTTCCAGATGATATAAAACAAATTATGAATCCGCCCCCAAAATGAAACGTCAATAAAAATTTTACTAGTCTAAACTCTAAATTAGAGTCTGGAACAGAACGTCATCTAGACATATCACATAAGCCTTCAATCACAGATAGCGTATGTTACGATAAAGACTTTCATACAGTCTAAAAATTAAAATAAAATAGTAGAAATTTATTTCATTTTTAATTCATGTAATGAGAGAAAGTTTAATTAGAGAAGGATTGCACTGAATACACAAAACACTTGTTGGTCCTTAAATTAAGCTGGAATAAGAGCCCAAAAATAAAAATATATGTAACTTAAAAACTCTTAACACTTTATGTTTATATAATATTATGTAGTATACTGTTTAAAACCGAATTATGTCCCATTTCGTTATTTTCAATTGGTCTGTCAATAAACTAAAATTACTTTGCTTAATTAACCGATTTTTCATTTACTACAACCCTAGTAATGGATCGTACGTCATAGACAAAAAAGAAGGGAAAGTGAAATATGAAATGAAAAATCTAGTCAATGGTGTGAATGGGTCGATTATGTCATGGCGGGTTAGATGTTTTCGGCATTGAGTATCTTAGAATTTGTTTTGAATTACTCTGTCAATGATCTCGTTTGTTTCCTTGTTGTTTAATGCTAGTAATATTAATATAATAGTAATTATTTCGTAAACATTTCAAATGCTGAAACAATTGCAAATGGGCCTTCGCGCGTTCATGCTCCTCGCTTCTAAAGTATGGAGTTGTTTTTGTTACATGTTTAGAAAGCAGTACAGAGCGGTAAATATAAAACTCCGGTGGTTTATAGTGCGTTTGTTGATTTTTAAGTGATTTGTGTCTCACGTGGTGTTTGATTTTTCAGTTGGCACAATATCAATCTGTCAAATATGAGATATACCCACTTTCTCCAGTATCTAGACACAGGCTGAGTAAGTAATTTATCAATATTTAATTAATGGTCTTGTTATTAAATTATCTCACTCTGCTATACTGGATGTTATTGTCAGCATTTAGTTTAATTTATCTTAAATGTTATCATTTTAAAATGCTTATCATTGAATTCGTTATATGATGTCTTTTAGAAGTATACGAGTTATTGCAAAATGTAATACGTTGTATCAACAAAAACTGTAAACATATGGCTAATATTATATATGGTTGAACTTGTTACAAAAACAAATATTTTGGTCTTATAAGATTATAATATGATAAGACATGATAAACATGTTTTTCAAAGATAAGGCTGAAGTAAAATAAGATTTATATTCAATTATAAAAATAGACTTATTTAAATTATGATATAATGTATACAATAAAATGCATCTTAAAATGTATTTTATTTGTATTTGCAGTTCTTTAAAACTATTCACTTTAGACTTCTTATAGGGGATGTTCTCATATTTAATGACCTAATATGAATTTGTTTCTATTTCATTAAGATTATTTCATAAACTTGGCTTTATATGAGTACATAATATATTATTATGATTCATAATATTCTTATAAACATTTCCTTATGTGTTCATTTATAGGGTCAAAGTTCTGGTTTTAAATACCCACACTAATAACTAAAGAACCTACTACTATATTTCCAAATTATATTTAAATTTTAATTGATTACTTTCCATACCTACATAGTATTTAAACCTCTATTCACACTATTTATAAGCTAGCTGACCTGTGCCCACATTGTTGGGTATAATGTTAGTTATCCTTTTCGGTTTTTCATAAACCCTATGACACTCAGCAATAATGTGGCTTTCTATTGGCGAAAGAATTTCATAAATTGGTTCAGTAGATCCCGAGATTACCCCTTACAATTTAAAAACACACAAATTTTACTTCTTTATAATATTAGTATAGACTAGAGATAACTATAAGTTGCCTATATAAATTCACCAAGTTGGTTTGTGCATTTTAAAATTTGTTGTGTTGAAGTTTTTTAATTTCAGTTACTTTGTGGAAAATAGTATTTTCCATTTTATTGCTCGAAAATATTGAGAAATACCTTTTATAGACATTACTTAAATGGATCAATTCAGATTAGTGTAGTTGGGTTTCAATAAAATCAACTGTGCCTCAAACTAAATTATGATATTACATTAACATATTATGTGCTGTAATGATTTGATTACATTTGTAAAAAAAGAATTCATTAGATTAAATTAATATTTTTATAATTGTAATTAACCTAAATGCATACATAAACAATAATTTAATTTAAGTTATCAATACATTTACTTATTAATACTTTATGTTATGTTTCTTTGTTATTTTAATATAATATCAATTGTAATATTAGTAACTACTAGATTAAAAAAAGGTTTATTATTGAACTTATTTTTGTATAAAAATATATTATATTAGAATGTATATGTCCCAGTAAGTTGTCCCAGTAAGTTATCCCAGTAAGTTATTATAAATATCGCTAAAAGTACTTAAAATATAACATTAAATTGTTTCAGGTCTAGTAAAAAGGAAAATGCTAGTACTGGATTTGGACGAGACGTTAATACACTCGCACCACGATGCAATGCTCCGGCCCACCGTGAAGCCCGGCACCCCACCTGATTTTGTACTCAAAGTTACTATAGATAAGCATCCAGTTAGATTTTTTGTTCATAAACGGCCACATGTCGACTACTTTTTGGATATAGTAAGTTTTACACATATATTATTATTAATATTGTTCCTGGTTTACGGCTCACAGAAATAGTGTGGTTTTGTATAAACATTTGTTTCTAAATCGGTTTTATAAATGCAAAAATAATCAATTTCAACTTCACAAACCTCTTTGAATGTTTTTAAATATTGTTAAAAAATTGTTTCAAAAAACAAAACGATTGTAGACAATAATTATTTGGACTTCATTTTAATAAGCACAAGGATATTGTAAATTGGTGTAAAAAAAAATATATTTTATGTAACATAATGTGTTTCAGGTGTCACAGTGGTATGAGTTAGTTGTATTCACTGCTTCTATGGAGATATATGGCGCAGCGGTTGCTGATAAGCTAGATAATGGGCGAGGGATCCTAAGACGGAGATTTTACAGGTACCTGAAAATCTAAAAGAATTTATGAGTATATTACTTTTAACTAGGGACCAGTTAGCGCTTCACACATATAATATATTGTACATTTAAACCTTCCTTTGAACTACTATTAATATACTAGCCTCTTGAATCACTATCTATTAAATAGACCGTATAAAAAAAGGTTGCATAGTGTTAAAGATTTAAGCATACATATGGGATAGTCATAAGAAAGTGACTTTGTTTTATACTATGTAATAATGCGAAATTTGTACTGTCACAATTTTTAAACAATCTGTTATGTCTTAAATTAGACAATTGCTTGGTATGAAGTAATATAATCGCCTTCTTTGCCAAGAGTTGTGGGTTTGATTCCCACATGGGTAAAATACATTCGTATATTTCTGGGTGTTATTATACATTTTAATTATCTGTGTAGTATTATAAATCAAATACATCTTTATTCAAATAGGCTATTTGTAATACTAAATAGATAAATTTAGAATCATAATGATGTTATAAAACACCGATACATATTATTATTTAAATTGTATTACATTGATTCATAAAACATTAGGCAACATCAGAGATAATGTATAGTGTATCTATGGTTGCACTTTTGATAACACGATAACATTGAATCAGATTGCAACTGAGCACTGATAATGAAGTAATTAGATCGCGCCATAGTATTACATAAAAATTAAACAAGGAAACAGTTGATAAGACACTGATAACAATTTCCTATGTATCTGGATGACGCAGCCCACGGAAATGATCCATTTTTTATGATCACATTTCAATTACTTTCTTTAGTCATCGATGATGTAACTTTTAAGATTATTGAAATAGTATATTAATAACTAATTTTATACCCTTGCTAACTTTATTTTGTACACTGCTATTAAGATCTAAGGGAACGGTAACATAGGTACAGATTCACAGGGTAAAGTGTTTTTATTACATACATACAGTGATATTATGTGGTGTTTCTTATTATCTTACTACTAATTATGAGCTAGTATACATAACTAATATTGTAAAAAGCCTTCTTATTCAATATTGTATAAAAGGTTAGAAACTGTAACTAACTGTGAGAACCTGATAACTTAAATGCTCTCTACGATACTATATTAGCCTTGCCCCGCTGGTTTACCCGCCTAGTTCCCGTTCCTGGGGCAAAACCGGGATATAAAGTATCCTATGTGTGACTCCAGGGTAACACCTATCTTCATACCAAACTTCAACTAAATCGGTATAGCCGTTTTTGCGTGAAATAATAACAAGCATACATCCATACAAACATTCTCACAAAATTTCATATTTACAATATTAGTAGGATAATATAACATATTCACATATCGAAAACATAAAGGTACTTTACTATAATTGTAAACAATCTATGAATGTTTCAGGCAACACTGCACCGCAGAACACGGGTCGTACACAAAGAACTTGTCGTCGATATGCGACGACCTCAACAGGGTATTTATACTGGACAACTCGCCCGGGGCATACCGGGACTTTCCAGGTGAGTTCCATCTATTTTCATAAAGACATCTAATATAAATATTATAGTTGTATAAAAAATATAACATGTTGATGTTTGAAAAGTTATGATTTGTTAACTTTTAAACAAATATTGGTTATGCTAATTCTAATTAGGACTAAAATTTAGAAAATGGCTACAGTTACTCAACTTTTCTTTAGTACTTAACATTTCTGTTGAATTGTCGATAATATTATTACACTTGCCAATTATTATAACATTTAAATTTGAGTCTTAAGATATAATTAAAAAATAAATCTTACAGTCAATTCTTGTACTGTTTTAAATGTCTATTTTTGTCTGAAAAAGGAACCATCATGTGTTATCAATTTTTTTATCTGGATATATAGTAACCGTCAATTACCTTTAGCGGTGAACGAAACCTGTGCAGAAGTCAAAAATAAGGTATCGAGGTAGCGGTGCGGCGCGCGGGGCGCGTGATCGTCATGTGCGCGAGCGTTGATTGGTTGTCCCAGTCGTGTTGTCTTTCTCGCACTAATACGTCACGCGCGCGATTCTACCGATGCGCAGCTATTCTCGTCAATCGCTAAACATTCGTGACGATTATTATACATATGCATGTGTGTCGTCAGACAACGCGATCCCGATCAAGTCGTGGTTCTCGGACCCGCTGGACGTGGCGCTGCTGAACCTGCTGCCGGTGCTGGACGCGCTGCGCTTCACGCACGACGTGCGCTCCGTGCTCTCGCGCAACCTGCACCTGCACCGCCTGTGGTAGCGGTGAGTCTCCTCCAATCTACTCCTTACTCTATCGCGGTGTAAGAGTCAGATGAACGTATCAACATTTAGTAAATTTTACGGGGGAGCAAAAATAGTGGGAAAATTCGCCAATTCAAACTTTACCACATATACAGATATTATGTAGTTGGTGAAATAAAAATGTATATCAATTAATTGTTGCGTTGTTTTTGCATTTCAAAAAGGACTACGCTGTGAAATGTTTTGTCAAAAAAACCCAAAAAATTAAATATACTTATATAATAATTTTGTGTCGGTCAATAGCCTATGCCACTGCTTAAGAAATTTGTTCTTGATACAAAGTGCTTTTGGTTTTTACATTTTTAAATCTTTTTATTGATTTGTTATAATATAAACGCAAAAATTATGTTTGGAAAAATCTTTATTCCACAGTATCAAGACATTTCTTAAAAAAGAATAATAAAGTGAGTGCGCTGTACTCTATAATCTATACTGGGGTTAGCGTATACCAGCACCATCTCTGGTAGAGATGAGTCCACACTACACTCTTGAAAGTCATCGCACTATCAGGGTGGCCAACTTGCACCTACACTTGAATGTCCAGGATTTTCTTCAATTTGTAAAATAAAATGTTTCAATGTGAATTCAGCCTATTGAAATAACTTGTTTTGAGATTTGAATTTCTTTTTTCCATTGTTTCAGATTAGAACCAGTTTTTGTACAAATTTAGCCAGTGAAAGCGCTTCCGGAACCTATTTATTATTTTTTTCACTCGTAAGGCCCTACAGCGCTTATATTCAAATATACATATAGATATAGTATAGTTGGATAATGTCTTTTTAAGTTTTGTGTTAAATAAAAACAGTGATTAGTGTGTAAATTACATAGGACTATAATTACCTACAAATGTAGGTTGTGGGTAGTTTCAAAAACACCACAATAAAATGTTTTGCGTTATTTGTCTCCTCCCACGAGTCATTCGAGGCAAAATGACTATAATTAAGTTTTTTCTAAGTAATTTATGAATGTATTTAGCCGAACTGTTAAGGTTTATGTATTTTAAAATTTTCTAGTTGTTCGACTGGTGAATTTGGAAATGTTTTCATGACAAAATTTAGTTTGATAGCTAGCCTTTTTTAAGGTGTACACACTGTTCCTAGGTTTGTGTGTAATATAACTTAGAACAATTATTTTGTCCTCTATGTTATTGTGATATTTAATAAATGTCAAATAACACCAAAAAACAACAGAGAATGTTCACTTTGAATTCTATATTTCACATATCATTTTAAAAACTCCTAAACTTTTATAATTCTAAAGAATTACCACCACCACACCATGTATGTGTTGTCAAAATAAATAATTTTTGGATTTTTCTTTATCTGGCCGCAAACAATAATTAATATTTTTTAATCTGTTGTAGGATGACTTTTGTATCCTGTAAATAAACAGACACTCTTTTGAATGTTTTTGTCGATAAAGCTTATTGTAGTTCATTAAATATTAATAATATTTGATGAACTAATAATTTTTCTTTAAAATATTCGTCAAGTCGGAAGAATTACTTTAAAAACCTTTCCTGTGGAAATAATTTGTGTTAATTATGATAATGATTATTTGTAGAATAACAATTACGCGTGTAAGCATTTGCACTAATCTGACAGTTAGTGTAAAGTTAGATTGGAATATTGTTTGAAACAATTTGATTAAAATAACGTGGGGTCATTTCACATTAATTGAATTGCTTTGACTCGTTGGCTACGTACTTAAACGCAATGAAATTAAATCTTTACTATGACCCGCCAACATTCATTTACTATTCATGTTTGAAATTTTCACATCTTAACATATGTATTGTATACTATATTTGTATCTGAGTAAGACAATACGTAGTTAAAATAAAATATTTGAATAAATGCTCATGGACATGTTTTTCTAGGTACAGCATTAATAACATTATGGCAAACGATAGCAAGAAAAAATTGTCTTATTTTTAGTTACGTTCCGTAATCAATGAATATAAAAAAGCACATGCTGTTCTGATTGGTGAAATCATTATAGTATGATCTAATTATTGACAATAGTTGTCAACTATACTAAATAAATTATGTATTAACAAATTCTTTTTTTTTATTCTAAAATATATGAAAAATCTATTATGTTCATTCTGTTTCTTTATGAATCAGAAAGTCAGGATACGTTAATAAATTGTAACATAAAAAATTCTATTAAAGATAGTCAGTGTGAAATGTACCTACAATAAAAGCGTTGTTAATGAACATAGAGGTTTTAATGTGTGTTACCTTTATGCGATATGAATACTATACAAGTATACTAGTGTACCGTGAGCCATCTCTGGTAGCATTCAAGTATTATGTAACGATTTTTTTAAGGATTTAAACTCCTTATTCCCTCCCTTTAATCATTACATATTTATAAGTGGCCAATAAAGTGACAAGATAAAAAAGCATAATAAATAGTATTCTTTTATATATTAAAATGAAAAAAAAAACCGGAAACGATTTCTTTGAATAAACTGTAACCTTATAAGTTCCCCTATTTCCAAAATCGCGTTACGTAAAACTTGAATGTGCCCTTACTGGATAATTAGGGATTTTTAACTATATTCTCACAGATAAATGATCATTCAAATCTCTAAAAACATTTATGTATTTCAATCAAATAAAAAAAAGATAAAACGTTGGAACTGATAATAACAATAAATTAATTATTGTTTAATAAATTATTTTTTCAATATTTAGAGATTTGAATCCCATTTTTGTTAATGAAACCAAATATTAAATAGTTTAAACTAATCGTCAAATTAAATATACATACTTATATAATAATTTTGTGTTGGCCTATGCCTCTGCTTAAGAAATTTGTTCTTGATACAAAGTGCTTTTGGTTTTTACATTTTTAAAATTTTTTTTTGATTTGTTATAATATAAATGCAAAAATTATGTTTGAAAAAGTATTTATTCTACAGTATCAAGACATTTCTTAAAAAAGAATAATAAAGCAATTTTGATATCGAGTTGTAAGAAAATGAATATCGATTTCATACTCGAGAAACTTATGAAGTAATGTATGGTCTATGGTAAAGAAGACGTCCATACCATGGACAATAAAATCACTTGCCCTTAGAACATCAC
>JADANM010006310.1:7789131-7813062 GCA_026213755.1 Eurema hecabe | reverse complement strand
TCCAAAATCGCGTTACGTAAAACTTGAATGTGCCCTTACTGGATAATGAAAGATTTTTAACTATATTCTCACAGATAAATGATCATTCAAATCTCTAAAAACATTTATGTATTTCAATCAAATAAAAAAAAGATAAAACGTTGGAACTGATAATAACAATAAATTAATTATTGTTTAATAAATTGTTTTTTCAATATTTAGAGATTTGAATCCCATTTTTGTTAATGAAACCAAATATTAAATAGTTTAAACTAATCGTCAAATTAAATATACATACTTAAATAATAATTTTGTGTTGGCCTATGCCACTGCTTAAGAAATTTGTTCTTGATACAAAGTGCTTTTGGTTTTTACATTTTTAAAATTTTTTATTGATTTGTTATAATATAAACGCAAAAATTATGTTTGAAAAAATCTTTATTCTACAGTATCAAGACATTTCTTAAAAAAGAATAATAAAGCAATTTTGATATCGAGTTGTAAGAAAATGAATATTGATTTCATACTCGAGAAACTTATGAAGTAATGTATGGTCTATGGTAAAGAAGACGTCCATACCATGGACAATAAAATCACTTGCCCTTAGAACATCACTAGCGAGCTTAATAGATTTTTTTAATGTCTTATAAAATAATATAAATACTATATGGTATCCCTTTAATTCTTCATCTTCAGATTTTTGGTAGGGACGTCTTCATTATGTTGATTCCTTGAAGTAATCTGTAAGATTTATTCATATTTTGTACTTGGACGAAAGTTTGAGATTGTAAGTCTTACTGTAAAATAGGAAAAGAATTTTGTAAATAGTTAATCCTTTAGCATATCTTAATGTTGTACTGTTAATGAACAGGGTGAGCTGTGAGATTAATTTGCCTGTTGAGACTTTCACTTCCCAAACACTTTAGTTTTTTTTTTATTTTTTACACCAAGATGTATTTTTGAAAATGTAAAAATAAATCACATGGCTATTTCAGTTCATTGGATTTGATATAAAGGACAGTGTGTCCTGGTCATTTCTAAGACCTGATACATTTAATGCTTTAACACAAGAGCTACAACACTCTTGCATCAACCTGTTCTAATTGTTGAAATTTAATTGCAATATAAGTAGCATTGGATTTAAACTTTTTTTAATATAATCCCTATATGTTGGCTGAAGTAGCCATTTCTATAAAGGTTAAATTCAGATCTGTTAACTTGTTCACTTAAATTACCAAATCTCAACTGGTTGTTCAAAAGTTCAAAATGATTTGTAATATAATTAAATCGATAAATTGATGTTTTTTATTTAACCAAATATTTAGTATGTATAGGGTCAATGAAAAAATAGGTTAGACTAAATGTTTCTGAACAATTTAATTTGAGACTGCAGGTATGAGTTGTTTTACAAAGATAATTTTGATTAGGAGCATATACAAAAAAAATAGATTTTCAGTGCTAAGCCAATAAAAATTACAATTGCACAAAATAGAAGTATACTTTAAGTTTATCCTTCATCAAGTTTGACAAAGCTAGTTTTTGCACTATTTTAAAACAAACACATCAAACTTTTACTTTATATACACTCCCGTACATAAGTTTAGGATTGTCCTTAAGAATCAAGTTTAACACTGCCAATATGCATCAGTAAACTTTTACAAAATATACATCAAATTGTAACATAACTCAGATTAACTTATTTCATCTGACATCACCATTTATAGAACATTCTATACAAGATATAAAACAATAATTTTACTGGGTCAATATATTTGTTGCTTTCACACAACTTTACAATAGAGAAATTAAAAAATAGAAAAAAAAATTGCAGTCCTATCACAAAATACAATGTTCAATGTCAAAAAGATGTCCTTATTTCAGAAAAATCATTGCAAATTCCTTAAATAATTTACTTTATCTTTAATGTCATACAACTGTAAATAAATGATAAATATAGCAATGTCTAAACTAAGTAGGCAATAAAATGTTCAAGTAATTATAATTATGCAGTTTCATTAAAGGAACAAATGAATAGCATGATGCTCTAGCAAACAAATGGAAAACCAAACATCAGGCTACTTGGAACAGAATTTGGCATAGCTTCAAAGTGTAAAGTATAAAGACAATGATAATATCACAAACATGTATCAATCATCAATACCATGACTTGTCCAAATTATACTTCAGTCGCTAAAATTACTTTTCTGTACAGATTTTATGACACAGTCAAAGTTTAAAACTTATTCCAATTACTGTTCAAACAGATAACTACGAAACTATTGGCTCTACACAACACATTTAAGGGATTTCACCTTCAAATTACAGCTGTACATGAATGTGTTTCGACAATGTCAGATATACATACTAACAATAAGATTTTATGAGACTGAAAAAGCTTTTTCTGAGAAAGATTTAACATATGCTTCATGGAGCTTATTAACAAAATCTGCATCATGTTTAAGTAAATAATTAAAAGCCTGGAGTAGTTGATTCCTAGTTAAAGGTTCAGGAGAGGATTGGATATCACAGCCTGCAGTTGATGTAAACATTGTGGGTGGCATTAAAGCAGGCTTCGGTTGATTGGGAAAAGAATTCATTATTGGAGTTATTCCTACATCCTCTAATTTTCCACCATTATATGAATTAGTGGTGTGACCAATATCTTGGGTTGAACTCAAGAAAGACGCTAAGGGTGAGGAAGGTTTCGGGGAAGAAATATGCATTAAATTTAATTCATTTTCTAATGGATTAGGGCCATTCATATCACCTTCAATTTGTTGGACATTTTTCAAGTTTGGTATCCTTTGTTGATTAGGCTTCTCGATGGGTGTAGACTTGAGTTGGAATGCACTGTTTTGACATAGCACTGGATCCATGGAAATATTACCATTAGAATGAGCTTCTTGGGGTGTAACAGATCTTTGCTGCTTTTCTATATGTTCAACTGAATGAGCTGGATTACTCATTAGTCTCTGAAGCAGTAGAGGCCCCTCTCGGGCATCACTAGGTCTAGGACCAAAGATGCCGGGTGAGGGTAACGACGAAACTGCTGGCATCTGAGCAGCAGCGCCACCCCCAGCCTTAGCAAAGAAATCCATGACACTTTGTGATGCCATATCCGGAGCTCGCGATGGAGTCAAATCCGCTTTATTGGTTGCTAAACCTTTATTTGAATTAAAATCGTCTTGCGCCTTACTCAGCATACTAAAAATGTCAACAGAAGCGCTCGGCTTTGGTGGAGCGCTATATACTGGTGTCTGAGCAATGTCATTCGGCCCTTTCATAGAATCCTTTACTAGAGAATTTAATTTTGTCGCAACTCTGACACACTCGTCTTTATCATAAAACCAAATACCATAGATACGACATTTTGCATTTCTATACAATAAAAAAGGTTCTTTTAATTGCAATTCTATACCTTTTGATACTGGCTCAATTAAATTGTTAGTATTTAACCTGTTCATTATAACTAAACTGTGATATGGTTCTCCATTCCGACTGTACACAAACAAAGCACCTTCAATGTTGGTTTTTTCCCATTCGTTTTCTTCAAAAGTATAGAGTGCAACGTGAGTGGCACTGTCAATTATTTCCCTTGCATATGGATCCGCTCTTTTGAGTGCGGCGAAATTCATACGAAGTCCTGTGTCAGCCATTTTAATATCACCTAATTGAAAGTATTTTCTACGCAACGAGCAAGCATCACCATCACAGAAAAATGACAAGAGCAAATTATTTCGCCATATTTGTCATAGAGATGTGAAAAAGTGAGACCGCATGTTAACGGTTCACAATATTAAGTACCGATTTAGTAGAAAGAGGTAAGGATTTTGGTAGATTGGTAGTTTACCTATTGAATATTTTTAGGCAAATGCAAAAGATATCATGTATTAAATTTTTAAACATGCAAAGATATTTCTTATTTATTTATGGGTTACAGTTAAAAATTGTTATAAACATCGATTTATTAACTATGTATGAATTAAAAAGGCACAATATCTTACCTGTGATGTTATATTAAATAGATATGTTATAAACGCAAAATTTTGAAGACGCAAAAAATCCTTATTGGGATTTGGGACGTCATACCCTTAGGTGGTTGCCGGTGCATTCACGCGCAACTTACAAAACTAACTATCTCATTTTTCTTGTTGTTTTTTATCATTTATCTCTTTCTACCATTTTAACTTGTACGTTTCTATACGGAACACTTTTTTCGGTTAATTTATAAGCGTATAACAAATCTATTATATTATTTATTATCCGCTTTCTGATTCTTTTGTTTGTCCCTGTATAGCGATTGTTTTAGATGACCTAAGTATATTACAGTTTAAGTGATGAATAACCTGTGAAACTAAGGTTAAAAATTGTTTTTATACTTTCTGCATAACATCCTGACTTTAAGACTTTTAGTTCATACGAAATACTGAATGCAAATTTCAAATGTATGTACTTTAAAAATATACCTACATTAAGAGAAAAAAAAATCAAAAAGCAACAATTTTGTTCTTATACATATATTATGTCAAGACCAAATTTTTGGTAAAATTTAATTAATGTACTTGTTATCACTTATCAGTTGTCCTATGTCTTGCGTAAACAATTCGTGTTCATATCAATATTATAATATTACTAGCGATAGTTAAATTGAAACGTTCACGTCAAATTAGGCACTAGGAAATGTCATTTAAGAGTTAACGTGTGTTGTGATTGGTAGTGACTTTTTAAAACTTGTTTTTGTCTTAAGTTTTTTTAATATTATTAAATAGCGCAACACGAGTTTTAATAAATGCAAGCAGTAGAAGAAGCTGTTTAAAAGTGATACTAAAATATTAAAAATATATAAATTCTAAAGTAAATATGTCGAAAAATGTTCTGGTTATTGGAAGTGGTGGTCGCGAGCATGCCTTGTGTTGGAATTTGGCTGATTCTCCACTTGTAAAAAAAATATTCTGTGCCCCAGGCAGCGTTGGTATTTCTTCTATCAACAAAGTTGAAAGTGTTGATCTAAACATAAAAGATTATCCAGTAAGTTCTTATTGGAATTATTACTTTTAATATATTTAATAAATGTTGCTCAAACAATATTTCTATGTAAATATGAATTAAAAACGGCGATTTTTTTTCACGATCAAAAAATGTTATTAGTTATTTTATAATGGAATAAAGGTTTTTGCAATATTAACTATTTAATTGGTATATTTATATAATAATACATTACAAACATCCTTTAAAATATGAAGTATCGTTTAAAATAAATATTATATTTTTAATTCATGACTTTTTAAAATTTAATTTGATTAATATTTTATTTTGCTTTAAATATTGCTTTGAAGACAGTTACAGAATAAGTAAAAAAAAGTAATACCATAGAAATAATAATTGCTTTCATTCAAAAACAGAATAATAATTACATTAAATAAGAATAGTAACTCTAATTATTACAGATAAACTTTAACCTGTGCTTTCTTGTAGATAAGAAATTCTTAATAGTAACTAAGTAATTAAAATTATTGTTAACAATTAAAAAAACTATCTCAAAACATGAAAACAAACTAGAATAAATTATAGCTGCATTTTTTACATACCTAATATGAGAAATATTATTATGTACATAATATAATTATTTTGTACTAAAAATTAGGTAAAATTTACACATCATATTTTAGGTTTTAGCAACATGGTGTAAACAGAATGATATTGACCTGGTCATCGTTGGACCTGAAGATCCTTTAGCAAATGGAATAGTTGATGCACTATCCCCATATGACATCAAATGCTTTGGACCAACAAAGGCTGGAGCTCAGATTGAAGCAAATAAAGATTGGTCTAAAAAATTTATGACCAAATATCAGATTCCTACTGCGAGATTTCAGTCATTCACAGATGCAAATGCAGCTAAAGACTTCATTAAGAAGTAAGTATTTTAAATATTGTTAACATGACTTCAAATCTGCAAACAATGGGTTCCTGACTGATTCCTTTTTTTTTGTAGATTTATAAGGCATATTAAATTTATTTTATAATATTAAATTAATCTGTTTTCAAACATAATTGGACTAAGAGAAAAGTTTATTTGTTAATCAAAAGCATATTTACACTAAAAGTATTATTTTATACTTTAGGAATTTTTATATTACATGCTGAACTTTGGAGGTCAATTGAGTGCCTTCGTAAATGATGTCATCTTAACACAGATTTCATGTGTTGTTGTTAGTTGATAAAAATAGTGCGATAATTTAATATTAGTAATTGATGAACCATGAATTTGTTTTGGTATGCAATTTGGATCAATGTCGAAAATATAAGCTTTAAAGACGTAAAATATTTGGTACATTCTTGGACAAACATCTGACTATCTTATAATAAATTAAACTCAATTATAATTAAGGTCTGTTCTTGGATGTGGTAAGTCAGTATTTATGTATGAAATATTGTAGAAAAGAAGCAGTGTGTATCTTAATTCCGAAAGCTGAAACCATAGATCTACTCTTTAAAATGCCAATTCCTTTTTTGTTTATTACTGCCAGTCATGTAATAAATAAAAAATTCAATACAAAGTAAAAATTAAACTCAGCTGGCAAAATCACCAGAGTTTTGTCTTATAGCTACATATTCTGGAAAACATACAAATGAAAATTATGTCCTTTTTAGATTGATTTTTTTATAGTATTGCTATGTGACTTATATTCTTATGATTTCCCCAGTGCATCCTACCCAGCGCTGGTGGTCAAAGCATCAGGCCTGGCCGCCGGCAAGGGTGTGGTGGTGGCTGCCACCAAGGAAGAAGCCTGTGCCGCAGTTGACGAGATTTTGACTGACGCTAAATACGGCAGTGCTGGCCAGACCGTCGTCGTTGAAGAGCTCTTGGAAGGGGATGAAGTTTCCGTGAGTTTCTCTATCCTAGAATCTAAATACAATAATATAAATACGAACGTTTAGCTAAGCCTTTTTAATAAATAGCAATGGTACCTAGGAAGAACCAGTCTTACAATAAGCAAGAATTCCTATCTAGGAACCCTTAATTTAATCAGGACCTGATAACATAATACTTATAGTGAAAGATTATTTTAAATATAATAAAGGACTTAAGAGTACTCTTTTGAGTTACCATCATTCGAAAACAATATAAGGACTAATTAGGATTTTAAAACTAGCGTTAATAGGCTCCTACCACATACTTTACTCTGTAGACCGTGTCCCGCATCTCCATTTAATTCATCTATGAATTTCCTCATATAAACCAAAATAGTACTTAATATCCTTTATGTTACAAAAATAGCCAGTTTACGAAACTCCTGTTAGTAAATACGCTAAAAAACTACACGTAAGTCGTAATCAATTCACGGACGACACGCACCAATTTTAATTATAAATTGCATTATTTTAGCGACGTCGTTGTTTGTACACGTTATAACTTATAATTCATATGAGCCATGCTCTTTAGAAAATCTTCTTTTTAAATTTAGTTTTTATGAATTAATGAGTTTGTTGAAAAGTAAATTATTGGCATGATAAAAATTATTAACAATTTTCATTTGGTATTTAATTTAAATTTAGTTCGTCAAAGAGCCGGTTAATGTTAAGTATGTTTTGCATGCACGTAGATTAGCACTCCGATTTACAAAAATACTTTTTATTCCAGTCTATATTATTTCCAATAGTATTTCCAATGGCGCGGAAATTTATAAAGATTAAAGGATACATTTGTTCGAAATCATGCCGACTAACTAGTAATAAAACCTATAAAACATGTTATTCCTTTACCCCGATTTTTTCCTCAATTTTATTAAATATATTCGTGTTCACATTTCTTGCTATTAACAAATACGGCTCGCAAAGAATGCCTTCGAATTTTTATTGGGAACTTAAAACAGATGATATTATGGCCTCTACGCGATTACTTACAAAAATATCCCGATAAAGAGGTCAAACGAATCATATGTTCGACACTGGGGGCTCGATTAGATAATGGGTAATTGTAATTTGTTTTCTTGTTTACGTGTTTAGTTGCCATGAGATTACTTGATGACGTACTTTTAACATTGAGTGCAGATTGACGACGTTTTATTAGTTTAATCAATCTTAGTAGGATATAGTTAAGGCTTCAAAGGAATGCTATGTAGACAATGATATTTTATTTAAAAGATAATATGTTATACACGTACAAATGAACCGAAAAGCGTTCCGCACTGCAGCGGGAACACACAAATATAGTTTTCTTTCATTTTACACTACAAGTAGGAACGATACAAAATACATGAGTGACAAAATCAACAAAAAAGAGATCAATTTGTATTTTTATAAATTTGTCGATTTTTTTTTCAAATAGATTTTTATGAGCCTCGTTATAATAAAGTTTAAAATATCGTGTTCGCTATGTACTTATTTAATTTATATTATTCAAATACTGTTATACATCTTATTGATAGGGTAATACTTTTTTATATAGGAGCGATGACCTACGAGTAGCTCGTAAATGAATAGAGGTGAATTAAAAAGTATGAATAAACGTTATAATAATTTGACTCTGATAAGTGTTACTATGAAAGTGAAGATTTATTATATGTAGTTATACTATTCGTTGTCAAATTATTCATTCGTAAGGAGAGCAGCTATTGGTCGTAGTTTTAGGTTGTGTAAAGGTTTGTAGGAACCCTTAGACTTTGGGAACTAAACTGAGACGAGTATCCTGCATGATGACTAGAAATAAAAAAGAAAGGAAGCACTTAACATAAGAAAGCAATCGTGTCGATTCTACATTACTTTCTAATTTTTGTGGAAAAAAAGTCATCTTAGTATGCCCCAGGCAAAAATTAATTAGTACTATTCTTACTGCTTATGCTTAGTTATATCTAACAATACATTCCACAGGTTCTAGCCTTCACAGATGGCGAGACGGTATCAATAATGCCCCCAGCGCAGGATCACAAACGCATCGGGGACGGCGACACTGGTCCCAACACCGGGGGCATGGGGGCGTACTGCCCCTGCCCTCTCATCACACCGGAACAGCTGGCTGATGTGAAGGAACAAGTACTCCAGAGAGCAGTGGATGGACTGAAAGCTGAAGGCATTCATTATGTTGGTAAGTCGAGTCGAGACACGTAACAGTGACGTAATTAGCTTTAATGTTAAAATAATACAGGAAATGGTGATCAGTTGGGGAAAAATGAAATTGATAGAATAAATTGTATTAAGATGTAAGATGAAGATGTACATAGAGTTGTCTAATTAGCTGGAATGTTAAAGTATACCTAATGATTTGTTTCTAAAAGATAGGATGATTTAATTGGTCAGGATGATAAGCAATAAGCGATCATTGAGTTAAGAGGTCTAATGTCCCTCTGCAGTCCACTTTGAGTCGACATTATGGTCTGGTCCTGGGCATGTCGCATGCTATTCTTACCACCCTGTATATACACTATATACAAGATGTAAGAGATTTCATTTCCGAAAATGTTAAGGGTGCTTACAGACGATTCAGAAATACCATTTATATTAACAGAATAATCATAGGTAGCATATTAATTTTCTCCGATAAAAATTCTAAGTAATTAATGCTTTCCAATATACCTATCCACAAAAAGCAGGTTGTTTCAACAAGATTAATACCAGTTCGATCCAGTTTAATGCATAATGTGTGTTAATGCGTAACTTATCATTGACTTTAACTATTAAACTAAACATATACATGTAGAGATTATTTTATAGTTCAATATATACTTTCGATAAGGTACATAGAACACTGGTTGATTAGACACCGTTTTTATTCAGGCCCGACAGGACTTATTTAAACATAGCGCTATCTATACCCACACTAAAAAGAGTTTGTGTTATGGCAACTAGACAGCGGCTAAAATACTTTTACTACATACAAATATCTTAAATACTTTTGCTACGTTTCTATGAAGTTTTTGTATATGTAGGTAACGTTAAACTGACAAGCGAATGTGGTATGCGATTTAACTTAACGATTATGTAATTTGAAGTATGCGTATTAATTCGATTGATACACTAACATATTTGATATCGATTTTAAGTATTCGAGATTACAAACTGAAATCAACTTAAAGATTTGGGGGTGAAGGGGTTCTTAAATTTTTATAAAATTGTCTATTAGAAATTGAAAAATTACTAGAATTATTTAAATTTGATAGGAGTGATATTTAGGCATAAGTAACTGGTTCTAATTTCTATTACCTTGGTTTATTAATACTAGTAGTTAAATGATGCAATTGAACTTATCGCAACGCCTTAATTTCGCACTATCAATGAAAAACTTACGTCTGAAGGCGGGAGGGTTATCGACTGTTTATATTCAACTGTTACATATGTTTAATATGTGCTTTATAACTAACTGGTACATGTTCCATGGTTCTCTTTATAGCCTTCCTTTCCGCAGGATACCAGGGGATTAAATCCCTAAGTTAACATATACTTGCAGAATGCCAACAAATCCATTCAGATGATTACTTTTCGCGTATATTAATAAAATTGTTTTGTATTATAAAAAGCAGACGTTTAAAATATCCGTGCTCAAGAATGTTCTAGAATACTCCTTAATTTTAACTACAAATAGTTCTACGTATGGCAAGAAAAATTCGCACTTGCGTATTTCGATACGTTTTCATACTGGTTTAAACTATTAGAAAACTGAAATGTCTTGCATACAAATGTTTAGCTCCAAAGGTATTATATCACTTGGCTACTCAATACCATTACGAAAAATTAATCAACGCGTATCTCGTTAAATCGCTAACAAAAAAGTCATTCAACTTGTAATAGGTTTTATATAACAGTTTCGTTCAAACTAGAAATGTACGTAACCTGATCTTAGGAGTTGTTGAAATCTAGTTTAAGAAGTACTATCTAGATTAAATTAAAAAATACGCTATTTCTATTTAAACTGTTTCTTTTCGCTTCTGGCAAGAAGTGCCTGAAGCAGATACATCGATTTTCTTTTAATTTAATTTGATATCGATCGATCGTGGTAAAAACGTGTTCTATGACTATTCTATTCTATGAAAAAGTTTAAACAATATGTCATTGGGGATTCTTATAAAATATGGATATAATACATTTCATATTGTATCATGTATCTCATTGTATATGAAATGTTGAAATCATTGTATTTCATGTAACGGCAAAAACGTCATAGTCATAGGTTATCATAAGCATTAGTAATGTATAATATGACGTCAACTCCGTATGCATCTTGGGAAAATATTATGCACATTGGCACAGACGTTAATTTTTAAAAGCAGACATTCCAAAAAAGATTATCGTTTGACACCAGTGATGAATTATTAAGGATGAAGGAACTTAACTTCCTGTCATATAAATCACAAAATCACAATTTATAGGAACATAAAATCCTGCAACATAAACTCTTTGTTCAAGGAAGGTAATAAAATCTTATTGTGGCACGGGATAGCAATTACACTATCTAAGGTTGCTGCCCTGACACATCAATCCTGTGGCAGTAAACAGATATATAGTTTATATCTTTATACGTATTACTTGGTGTCCACACGTGAGCCGACATGTGTCCTATGCAACTTGATTAAGATTGGTTTGCTTAGTTAGTGCGGCTGGCTGTTTGTACGAAAGATAACGTTCTGAGAACAATTATGCTTTTTCTATAGACACGAATCCTTTAAGAACATTGTCATGTAAAATGTTGCCAACACATATAATGCGAACTGTCAAAGAGTCATCAAATTCAATATTCCATTTAGAACCAATATTCAAATTTTTTAACTACAAAATACAGAATTAATATATATAATAGAACTCATGGGGTATCGTCTCAGGGCTGATGTTTTTATACACTGAGTACGCGTTTGACTACAACGGACCAGAAGTTTGAACAGTGCGATTGTACTAGCTATTTTCTTAAGCGAAAAGCAGTCGGAAATTTTTCTGACTCGGTCATAATGGTTGTAATCTGGTTGTTATGAAGAGCACTTTCTTTGTGGCAAGCGTTTTTCACCGTAGATAGTCTATCTGGCAGTCTGTGGTCAAGCGTTTGTCTATTATAATACAAGTATAAACAACGAACATAAAATTGTCATCGCGTCAATGTATGTTTTTCAACAAGTACGAGAACTGTTTAAGATAAGCGTACATTTCTATCGCTAATAGTTTTCGAAAACACGTACGTCAAATACTATAACTACACCGTGCTCCGTGTCATTAACCTTTGGCCCGAGCTGATTATTTATTAGTAATATATATTGCAAGTAGGTTCTCGTAGATAACTAGTGAGTTGAAAGGTCAGCTCCCGAACTTGGAAAGGCTTGCTAAAGTTGCTAACAATAAAAATCGCATTAAAATTATCTGCACGGTAACAGACAACGGATACGCAATAAAGAAATTAATTACGTTATCTGTGCTTCTTTTGCCGTAGAAGCCGAGAATTGTTCTTCTCTATTTTAATTAACATAATAATTGCATTTTTTAAAGGATTAATTGTTTTGCGACGATTAATTTATTTTTATTTAAATTTCCGAAAGCCGACTTAACTATATTTAACTGTAGTCACAATGCGTTAGATGCTGTTGAAAGACAACGCTATGATTGTCTATCGTCTCCAGTATACATAGTATGTAGTAACACTTTGTATGCTACATTTGAGTTTATTTTCTTTTACAATTTATCTATCTGCTCCGTGTTTATAGACTAATTTATTTATTACTAGGAGACCATTATATTTTTCCTATCTTTGAAAATGCCTTAAAACTGTCAAGTTATAACACATAGACGTGAACATTAATCGAATACTTCATTTATTATTTGGTCCACCATTAGAAAACCAAATTCAAAATTTTTACGTTTCTGCAACTTACACAATTTAACTTCCTTTGACATTTAGGAGAGCCATAAACTTCACATGTTCAAAATAGTTAGCTATTAAATAACTTATTTTATTACGTCTTGTATTGATAACCGATGTCTTAATTACGAATATAGTAATCATAAACAGATAACAATGGACAAACAACTGATCACAGTCCATCATAATGGATGGAGTATACGTTTCTAATAGCTAAGAAATAAGGTTGAAATTCGTTTAAAAGATGAGGATGAGGGTATTGTTTGAAATGTTGCGTCTGGCTTGTTTTGAGACAGGATATTTTGTTTGCTGCGTATACGTAAGACATTTGCCAGCCAATGTCAAGGTTCACTTTATTTTATTTCGAGTACAAAACCCAATTGGAATGCGTTATCTTATAGATGTTGTTTTAAAATGACAGATGTATAAAATAAAAATTTATGACAACCAAATTACATATTACACAAACCTGTAATAATGTGTAAATATCAATATCGATTACATATAGTATACAAGCTCGGGCGTTTTACCTGGCACCTTACGAGGGTATTTGATTTTTAATCTAGGGTCTATTAAATCTGCCCGTTTGTAAGATAAATCCATGTAGCAGTTTTTGGGTTGTAGAAACGCTCACAAACATTTGAGTCTTTAATAAAACTAAGGATTGGGAGATAATTATGAAATGACGGTAAATGCCATCCATATCCTTGTAATTTTACACATATTAAATACATAGATTTATGTAGCTAAGTATTCCTGATAAATTATTATTATACAATTTTTTTGCTCAAGATCCATCCTCGTATAGTAACCGTCAATTACCTTTAGCGGTGAACGAAACCTGCGCAGAAGTCAAAAATAAGGTAACGAGGTAGCGGTGCGGCGCGCGGGGCGCGTGATCGTCATGTGCGCGAGCGTTGATTGGTTGTCCCAGTCGTGTTGTCTTTCTCGCACCAACGAGCGCGATTCTACCGATGCGTAGCTATTCTCGTCAATCGCTTAACATTTTTGACGGTTACTATACATCCAGGAATATTCTTATAAAGAAAAAAAAACTTAGATATATTGATATGATTCTAGGTGTCCTATACGCCGGGATGATGGTGACCAGATCCGGCCCAATGACGCTAGAATTCAACTGCAGATTTGGAGACCCCGAGACGCAAGTGCTCATGTTGCTACTGGAATCAGATCTTTATACTATTATGAGGGTATGTCATCTATTTTGAATGTATTATTAAGGAAAAGAGAAAGGATAGAGACAGAAGAGCATAAAGGATTGGATAAAGGACTGCGGGAAAGGGAAAGGTTATCTAGCACACCCACTTACTGAAAGAAATGCAATGACTTCTCCGATAAGATACTTGACGCCGGTTTTCTGTGAAAGGGTGGTACAGCCCTGGGTGAGCCGGCCCTTTTTACCACGCTTTATATTAGCTTGGGTTGTATCTATGTAATGGAATCTTTGAGCATAAATTTGACCGATTTCCAGAAGTTCGATTAATTTGAAACTTTGCACACGTATTAAGGGCCGATGACAATGCAATAATTTAATAACAGTTTCCCAATATCAAATTTTCTACTTTTTAGTTCGATTAGCTATAAAAGCGTGGTTTTTTAGTTTTTTTAAACTATAATTTATTATGAACTCTTATTTTTTGTAGATTACTTATTTGTTTTTCAATACTCCTAATTTTGTCGCCAAAAGAAATGTTTCTATTCTATGTCCAGATGTTATGTATCCGATCTTCATACATATGGAGAAAAACTATATTTTTATATAATATCTATTTACAAACAAAAAATCCGTTCATTCATAACAGGGATATGATATGCTATATATGGCTATGTAATGAGCATTTTTATATTTTTCAAATATTTTTAAGATTGTCTTTTTGATTTTGATTAAAGGCCTGTGTGGACGGGACACTGAAACAAGTGCAAGTGAAATGGGAGACGGAGATGTGCGCCGTTGGAGTAGTCATCGCTTCTAAAGGTTACCCGGAGACGTCCACCAAGGGCTGCGTCATTAGCGGTGAGATTTACACCTACGAGTAGTATGAAAGAATGGAGCTGCTGTAGAATTCTGACGTGCACATATTCTAAAAGCTCATTGCAATAAAATAATAGTTTATGTTCATCCTAAAACTAGCTGTTGCTCGACTTCGTCCCCGTTGATTTGTTTTTCCATTATTTCTTCGCTATTATTAGTCTCAGCGTGATGTTATGTAGCCTAAAGCCTTCCTCGATAAATTGTCTATTCAATAAAAAAAGAATTTTTCAATTCGAAACAGTAGTTCCTAAGATTAGCGCGTTCAAACAAACAAACAAACTCTTCAGCTTTATAGATGAAAAAGTTCTGTAAATCCCTAAATATTGGTGGATTTTTAGATAAGTTAAGATTATATTCATAAAATACGTTCTGAGTAATGTTTACAACGTACAATGAGAGCAATGTCGAGTTTGAAAGCCCATTTTTCGTCACAGATAAGACAATAATTGAAAGTCGACATATCTCGTTGTCCAGGTCTATCGCAAGTGCTGTCTCGTCCCAACATAGTGGTGTTCCACAGTGGGGTCAGTCGCGGGGCCAATGAATCGTTAGTAACCGCTGGAGGGCGGGTCATCCTGGTAGCTGCGAAACGCAGTTCTCTGCGCACGGCAGCTTCAGTAGCTACGTCGGCTGCTGCGGCTATCGACTTCCCCGGAGCGCAGTACCGCAAGGACATCGCTCATAGAGCTTTCTCAAAGTAAGTGGACGCAGTAATTTTAGTAACTTTACAATGACGTCACTTGGATTATCATTTGTGGTTATGCTCATTAGTAAAGATCTAAGCATTGACCATGGAATTAAAGAAATATATTCAAAACCAATTTTTCTCACGAAGAAACTAAAGAGAAATAGCAATAGTATCGCAAAAAAAAAATTATGATTATATCAAAAGATAAAATTCCCTCGAAATTAATCAAAAAATTAAAAGAACTAATAATGCGTGTCTTCAAATTTCTTTAAAAAGGTCGAGTTCAAAAGGTTTTTCGCGGCAGACAGACAAAATATCCATTTATATAAAAATTACGACTTTTCCCCAAAGATTCGCTTTTAAGTTGTACCGGTTTGTTTCAGTTCCTTAACGCATGAGGCATGAAGATCAATTTAATCATTAATATGATTTGTCCATTTCAATAATTGTATCTTTTTAAACATTTTTCAATAAACCTACATTCCATTAATTCGTTTTTCATTTATCCACCTTTTCGAGTCATAATCCATTAAGGTCACAGAATATCTTAAAAATTCAAAAACGTTAAAATTTATACTTTATTGAATGCTAAAATTGCAAATGCAAAATAGTGTATATGGTTTTATATCATCCAATATCGTTGATGTCCAATTTTAGTGAAATATTTTTTTCAATCTGATTATGTTATTAGAAATATTTGAGAGTAGTTCTAAAGAATATACAAAAAAAAATGCATTTGAGAAAGGAATTATTTCCTCCTTTAAAACATAATACTTGCTAAACTAAAAGGTAAGGTAAAAAACTTTCTATTAAAATAAGCTACAGCAAATATCATTTTTGGAAAGACTACTATTCTTTAGAAAAAGCGTTATATTTTTCACACGACCCATTATTCCAATAGTGTTCGAAAGAGAGAACGCTCTAAGAAACTAATATTTGGAGGTGGTCTCTTACTAATTTTAATGTACCTTATTTCTCGAGTAACAGCGTATTGTAAATACTATTTCTCCTTACTCTTTCTATCTCTTTCACTCTAATTCTATTCTCTTTATATTATAGTATATAATTGCGACGAACGCTTGGCTCAGTGATAGCACAACTGCTTTCTGCACGAAGGGTCGTGGGTTCGATCCCCACACCGGAAAAATATATTTGTAATTTACATTTGTATTTTTCTGGGGTCTGGGTGTTGCTATGTATTGTATGTATGTATTTACAAAAGTAAAGTATGTACATGTAATTTATTCCGTTTTCTAGTTACCATAACACAAACTTCTCCTAGATGGCGCTGTGTATAAATGTCCTGAAAATATTTTTATTTATTTTAATTATAGTAATACCCATACATTACACAAGATTGTTTATCTATCACTTCTCCTTTACTCTTCTTTAAAAAGAATTAAAGCTATTAAAGTTAAAACTGAATTCATATTTAATTTCAGATTAAACGGGCTGTCGTATCTAGAAAGTGGCGTGGATATAGACGCGGCTGCGCATCTAGTTCGTATCATCGAGCCGGTGGCCACGGCTACACATCGGCGAGGCGTTCTGGGCAGACTGGGTTGTTATAGCGGCCTATTCCAGCTGTCCGGAATGGAATCCAGGTTCAAGGATCCAGTGCTGGTTCAGGGCACCGATGGAGTCGGTACCAAGCTTAAGGTACTTGTTTTTTGTATTGTAACACGATTTGTAACTTATATGTTATAAGTTCTAGCTTTCTTAATAACTAGATCTTAGGAATTTGTTTGAATAGCTTTGTGATAAATGCGTTCTCGATCAGAGCCCCTGATGTAAAATAGTGTCCTTTAATGCGTAATTTTTTTTTCGTATCATTCGTGGGCAATTATAGACGTTTAAATATTTTAATATTTTTTTTATGTATAATCGTACTTGGTAATTGATTTTTCTTTCTTGTTTCGACACAAATACTCTATACGATACAAAGACTCTGTCTGCGTTTCTTGTCTGTCTTATATACAATCTTAAAAATCAGTCAAACACACACACATACTCTTATGTATATTTAAAGAAAGTTTGAACTCACACAAAGTGGTATCCCCGGACAGATCGCGGAGATAATGCACAAATACGACACGATAGGGCAAGACCTGGTAGCGATGTGCGTGAACGACATCCTGTGCGCGGGCGCAGAGCCCTTCGCTTTCCTGGACTACATGGCGTGCGGCCGCCTGCAGGTGGACACCGCTACTGACATCATCAAGGGCATCGCTAGCGCTTGCGTGCTGTCTGGCTGCGCTCTACTGGGTATGTGGTCTTACGAGCTAATATGGTTGGGTATGGAGAGTTATGTTTAGGTGGAGACATGTTTATGGGAGATAATGGTATATAGGAACTAGTGATTGGTTCATCTTTGGTGGTTTTTTACAACATAGGGGATAAAGGTGCAGGAGAGACTCTTGTTGTAGAGTGGTCATCACCGACCATGAACACTCGCATTTGATTGATTGATTACTTGGGACTTTTCAGAGATTTCGTGTAGTTGTTAATATTTAGTTTCTACATATTTATTTTTCTACATATTATAAAATTCCTATTTCACGCAAGTCGAGAATATTCCCATTTTTTTTTTATAATATGAAAAGGGGAGACGAGCTGGACGCACTCCTGATGTTAAGAGTAACACCAGCCCATAGCCAGTGCAGTGCTACCCGGAACTTTGTTATAAAGCCCAACTCCAGGCAGGGGTGCACTACATCGAAGCTCCCCACTTTGAGTCATCAGATGTTAAGACTCATGAGCCCAGTAATTTCGCTGGCTACAGTACCCTTCAGACCGGAGCACAGTGACATTTTCACATCACTGTTCAGGCGGTAGAATGTCTGGTACTGTAGGGGTACCCACCCAGTCGGTCTCCTGCGAAAGGAGAAAAAATTTAAGAAACCAAAAAATTTAAGAAACGAGAGGTTTCTTTCATTTTTTAAGGTCGACAACGCTTTTCACTTAGATGCCTATACAAGGACGTATAAAGTCTTTATTTTAAAGTTTTTATTTTTTAATAGATAAATTTAATTTTTAATGTGAATTTAAATGAACATTATTTTTTGCGTAAATTCCAGGTGGTGAAACAGCAGAAATGCCATCGATGTACGACATAGGTAAATACGACCTGGCCGGTTTCGCTATAGGAGTGGTAGATAACCTGAAGCAACTCCCTCGCATGAAGGAGATCAGGGGAGGGGATGTGGTCCTCGCACTCCCTTCCACTGGTGTTCATAGTAATGGGTACAGTCTGGTACAGAAGATTATGGCTGAAACTGGGTCTAGGTAAGAACTTTTTCATTGTATTTTTATATAGTTTGGCGTCTTTTTAGGAGTAAATTTGTCTATGATGGAAAGGCACTATAAGAAGTAAAAGTTATTATTTCGAATCAAAGCAAACTTCTTTTATAGCTATGATCATAATTTTTTACTAAACTAAAATATAGGTCTCATAATAAAATATAGGTCTAGTAGCAAGACCTAGAATATAAAACGTAGTTAAGTAGATAAAGATTATAAAAAAAATTAAAAAAAAACAATAGATACATTACGTCATTAGTAACTAATATCTTTCTAAATAAGAACATCTAAGAAATAAAATTATTGTTTCTTTCAGTTTCCAGGACAAAGCTCCTTTCAGTACTACAAACAAGACCTTCGGAGAAGAATTTCTAGAACCTACTGGACTCTATGTTAAAGCTTTATTGCCAGCTATCAAAAAAGATTTGATCAAAGGCTTAGCTCATATAACCGGAGGAGGGTTGTTAGAAAATATACCTAGAATCCTTCCACCTGGTGTTAAAGTTAAATTGGATGCTATGAAGTTCAAAATAAAGCCCATTTTCGGATGGCTTCAAGCTAAGGGTAAGTCTGTTTGTTTTTTTTTAGTTTTATATTTAGGACAAAACCTTTCTAAAGTTTAATGTTGAATCTTGTATATTTACATTATATGTCCATTTGTTATTAAATTAAAACCAATACTGCCTGACTTTTCGTACTAAAAAAAAACTTTTTTTATTTAATGTATTTTTTTCCTTAACTTTGAATGTACACAAGCAGTATGAGATATGTTGTCAAAAACACTTAATTCTCTTTTAATTGATTCCCTATTCCAAAACATGCTGAAAGTAGAATACTATGAAAAAAATTATGGGGGTGTCCCAGGCACATCTCTATGTCCTAAACTCTTAATAATATACAGGAATGGTCTCGGACTTCGAAATGCTCCGCACATTCAACTGCGGTGTCGGCATGATCGCTATCGTGGACCCGGTGGTGCTGAAGGAGGTGCTCGCGACTGTCGATGGGACCATCGATGTTATTGGAAGTGTTGAAGTTATTGGGAAGGAAGGTGAGTTTATAAAGTACTGGTTATTTATTGAGATAAAGATTGTTCTGTTTTATTGATATAAAGAGATTATAGCTTACGTTAATTGTGTTTTAATTCAAGAATTTATATATTTTTATTTTATTTCACATTTGCTTTAACATTGCTTACGACTGTATATTTTTTATTTTTAACCATCAATAGAGTTTCACTAAACTCAGAAAATTTGTATGTGCAATATTAAACAAGGTGAAATATCAGCATATTTTTAGTTTAGTATCAATTAAGACGATTTCAGCTATTATTTTCTATATTTAACGGGGGTCGTGAAGAGAGGCTAGACGAAAAAAATTACTGACACTTTTTGCTATAATAGTAAGCCTTGCGGCGTGTGTTTCTCTGTCTGTTTCTTTTCTTTCATAGAGATTAAGTCAGTTATTTTATTTACGTCCTAATTTTTAAATAATATTATAAATATCCTTCACTTAACAATCGAATGGAACTCTATTCTATTCGGGTGTCTCTTAACACGTCTTAAGTATTTTTATTCGCGATATTAAAGTCACAAAACGATTGGCAGGCGGTCACCAGGTGGTGGTGGAGCGCTTCCCGCAGGCGATGGCGCCGCTCGTGGCGCCGCACGCCGCCGCGAGCGCGCCGCACAAGGCGCTCTCCTACAAGGACAGCGGCGTCGACATCGAGGCGGGCGACTCGCTCGTCTCGCTCATCAAGCCGCTCGCTAGGTAACGCGCACGCACAGACAGACACACACGCACACACACACACACCCATATACTCACACACGCACGTAAGCACGCACGTACTCACAAACACACACACGCACGTACGCATGCAAGTACGCGTACACACACATGTACGCACGCACGCACGCACGCATATACATACGCACACACGCACGTAATCAACCGCATTGTTAAATAACTTGCAAAATGTATGAGAGTTTTACTAGACCATATATTAGCAACATTACCATTAAATTTGTTAACATGTGAAGTACTAGGTGTGCTAGGTAAAAGGAGTAGGATAACGCACATAGAAATATATATTATACCCACTAATATTTGGATATTACAACGATAAGCTTTAAAATATTTCACCGTTAGATTAGTTGATATCGAAGTGGAGCTGTAAATTTATTTTGTATAAACAAAACAATTAATATACAGATTTAAATTTATTAATTTGAAGGTCAACGTCTCGCTCAGGAGTTCTTGGAGGGCTCGGAGGATTCGGGGGATGTTTCCAGCTCAAAGCCATCGAACAAGAATATAAGGTAATATTCTGAATGATAACCTATCTATGAATATGAATTAATATATTCCGATGAATAACAGTGCAAAGTAAATCTTTTTAAAACGTTGGCAACCCACTCCAGAGCTGTCAAGCTCTGCTATTGTTTATAAGAGGTGATGACCACTCTCCTTCAACTGGCTCGCCTGCTGATTTGCTAATTTGAAGTTTAAAAAATCCCATGTGTATTATTATATCCCATTTCATTGTGGTATTACTTTGTACAAACCGAAAATTTTTCTTTTTATATAACGTTAAAAATTTTTTTTTTATTTTCCCCAGGACCCAGTACTAGTGCTAGCAGCAGACGGTGTAGGTACCAAGTTAAAGATCGCCCAAATGATCAACCAGCATAGCACCATTGGTATAGACCTGGTAGCGATGTGTGTCAACGATATCCTCTGCAACGGAGCAGTTCCTCTAACATTCCTGGACTACTTCGCATGTGGATCTCTGGACGTGAATGTGGCTAAGGATGTGGTTTCTGGAGTCGCTGAAGGTTGCAAGCAGGCGGCTGCAGCTTTGATTGGTGAGTTGGGAAATATTCTATTTGGGAGATCTTGTTTTTTATTAACATTCTTGCAGTATGTATTGTGGATATTATAGTGGATCCTAATATATAATAATAAATGTTGAATGATGAATCTTGGTAGTGGTCTAAAGGTGGGATTCGACTAGTTTTTCTTCTTGTACAGTTTGCTTAACATAATTTAGTAGTGGAAAAAAATATGGAGTCGCTCTATATCTCTTTTTTTAAATTGTATTCCAGTCCACCTCGTCTCCCCTCTTCGTATTATTAAAAAAAATCTAAATTTTGTATTTGTATATATTTATAGTAAGATAGGAAGATATATTTATTTACTCTGTGGAATCTTTTTTATTTTAATTGGACATTTATCGCTATTGTATTGATTAGCCAGGGAGACAGCGGAGGTACAGATTTATTTACTCTGGCGAATCTTTTTTTTAGATATTTATCGTCATTATAAATATTATAGAGTAGCCGGGCATGTACGCACCAGGCGTGTACGACATCGCGGGCTTCGCGCTCGGCGTCGTCGAGCGCTCGCACATCCTGCCCCGGATCAACGACATCGCGGTACGTATGCACTATACACTATTTATTATTTTATTTATTCACACTTTGTTACAATGTGCATACTTAAAATTAGTTTTGATATACTTTATGTAACACTTAAGAGTGATCTCTTCCAGGCAACCCATATTTAGTGGAGAGTAAAAAGAAAATAACAAAAGGAAATCAGACGGCGATATGCAACTTATTCTTAACTATTCACTAACACTTAACTTATACACTATATTTATTACACAAAACGTTTTTTTACTTGTACTAGCTGTGTCTCGCGGGTTTACCTGCGTAGTGCAAATTTAATTTGAAATCGCTTGAATAGTTTACAAGTCAGCACACACTAAATTCATTTAATACACATATACACTATTTATTACACAACACATTTCTATACTAATATTAAAAATGCGAAACGAAATGATTGTAATGAAATTAGGTACACAGATAGGCTAATGTTTGAGACTATATACTTCTAACTGGAAAAAGGGTTATAAAGGGGGTCAAAATTTTTAGGCAGGTACACGGCGACAGTTAATTCAGTATATTTATTTCGCATATACTTTATATTTTTACCACTTGATCTCTAACCATAAACTAACTGAAGTTTAAATAAATTAACATTTATCAAAGACTCCAGAAGTGTGTTCAAATATAAAACATATTATGTTTGTTTTCTTTTTTTATTCTAAGATGATATTTTGTTTGTTAAGGTGGGAGATATAATCATAGGGCTGCCGTCCAATGGAGTACACAGCAACGGCTTCAGTCTCATCCACAGCCTCATGAAGAAATCCAACCTCACTCTTAATGACAAGGCGCCGTTTAGTGAAGAAGGACTTACTTTAGGTAAGATTGTACTATCATATTAAGGCTTTAATTTTAGTTTTTATTGGTTAAATGAAAAAGAATATACTTTTATTGTAGTGTAATAGGTTATTACCTATATATTATCACCGTGAAATAGAAAAAATTTATCTTTATAAATGTCTATTTTAAAATACCCGCGCATATTTTAAAAACACATGTGACCTCATTGTTATCTTTCTGTCTCGTTCCCACATGGATGAGACTTGAAATGATTTCCAGTCAAATCTTTGTTTGCATTGTCGTTTCGCGATCAGTTTATAACTGTAACGTCACTTCCCCTTAAGGCGCTCAATGAAAGCAGTCTTTTTTTTTTAATTTTGTGATTTATACATATATTCGACGGGTAGTATTTAATTGGTTACTGTTATTTCTTTAGAAGCGTTTAAATTGATAAAAATAAATACTTACGTGGATGTACCTACGTGCATGTACCTCTGTGCATATACTTATGTGTACTGTGGGATCATACGTGTATGTTTATGTGTGTGGGTGTGTGTGTGTGTGTGTGTGTGTGTGTGTGTGTGTGTGTGTGTGTGTGTGTAGGCAAGCAGCTAATACACCGACGCATATTTTGTGTGTATTGTGGGGTCATCATGCATGTGTGTGTACAGGCGAGGAGCTGATAAAGCCGACGCGCATTTACGCGGGCAGTGTGGTGCCCGCGCTGAACAAGGCGCTGGTGAAGGGCGCGGCGCACGTGACGGGCGGCGGGCTGCTGGAGAACATCCCGCGACACACACACAAAGCCGTGCACGAGCATGCATGATGACCCCACATT
>JADANM010006310.1:7774851-7789031 GCA_026213755.1 Eurema hecabe | reverse complement strand
CGTGCGCGCGCGCCTCAACGCGCACTGGTGGAACGTGCCGCCGGTATGTGGCTGAGGGGGGTGGGGGGGGCATAGACCATGGACACGGCGTCTATAGTCTATGCAGTCATTGCGGGGGAAGGACCATAGACCATAGACACTAGACACGGTTTATAGTGTCATTTAAAAAGAATAGAATTTCTCAACATATGACTGACCAAAGACATCATTCAGGATTTATAATGCCATTTCAAAAGAAAGGAATTTCATAACCGCTTCTAATATCGACACTATTTCCATTTTAATTTGCGAATGACTATAGACACTAATCAAGATCTAGAATTTCGTTATAGAATCTTATGGAATCTATCAGCCGGCTAGTCAGTGGTTCAACTTGTTGAGATAAGATCATAAGACACAATTGTTATATTTTCTTTAGTTCAGATATTAAGATCAATAGTGATGTGGCTGAATGGAAATCGATACTTATCTATAAAAAACATAGTAATTTGAACATTTCCATATTATCCAACTTACAACTTGGATGTGATACCTAAGAAAAACTGCTATGACGTCATTTCGAATTCATCTAATATGTCGAACACTATAAACAAATACTTAGTAACCATAAATTATGTAATGCAGGTATTCGCGTGGATAGCGGAGACAGGGTCAGTGAAGGACGATGAAATGTTGCGCACGTTCAACTGCGGCCTCGGAATGGTCCTCATCGTCGCGCCTGAACATCAGGCTGAGGTGAATATTATATGTCATATTGTGTAAAATAATTATCATGATAATAAATCTCATTCGTAACGAATTATTCTTCATTATATGTATTAAAAAGCATTTTACGTAGTATAAATTTGCCTTATTGCTAAATAGATTTCTGCCAGGCAAGAAAACATAATGTTATTATTTTATTTTTTGCTGATAAACAACAGTTCTAAGTTTTAACTGTTTGGTCCTTCGAGCCGGATTACAGAAGTGTTATATTGTCATATGCAGGTGATGAACATAACCCGTTCGTTCGGCGCGATGGTGGTGGGCAGCATACAAGCGCGCGCGGCCGGCGGCGCTCGCGTCATCGTCGACAACTTCGCCTCCGCGCTCGACTTTGCTCGTCGGATGCCGCTGCTTGCCAATAAAAAGGTTAATATAATAATATTTTTAGCAGTATAATGTTACTGTTAACTTTAATCGTAGAATTAATAACAGGTTTATACGCTTGCAATGATTTCATGACACTATTCTTTACATCGATTATACAAAGTCAGTCTAATTATACCTATTCTGAATAATTACGAACTTGTATTTTTTATTGTTTATAAACTTAATTTTTTGTAGTCCTCTATTTTATTTAAAATGAAGAATGTAAGCTCGTATAGTATTAACATCAATGGTGTACAATCTATGATATTTTATAGTATTAAATATTAAACATGTGTAACGGCAGGTGGCAGTACTAGTGTCGGGCAACGGCAGCAACCTGCAGGCGCTGATAGACAGCACGCGCGACAAGTCGCAGTGCATGTGCAGCGAGATCGCGCTCGTCATCAGCAATAAGAAGGACGCGTACGCGCTCAAACGCGCTGAGAACGCTAATATACCTACACTTGTGAGTATCATGTACACTACTACACACATAGATGCATACAAACAAGCGCACACACGTACGCATGCATGCACACACACGCACTCATGCACACACGCAAGCATGCACACACACGCACGCATGCACACACGCACGCATGCACACACACACGCATGCACGCATGCACACACACGCACGCACGCATTCGCAAGCACGCACACACAGACACACACACAAATACACAGGGCCTTTGTGGCCCTTATTGTGACATACACACGACCATTGTAACCATAATTGTGACACGCATACGTGCGACCGTACACTTAAATAGCAACACGTAAAAACAGACAAATATGTTATACCTATAGTTTTATATCAAAACTTTTGACATTTTCATTTTTGGATAACGCTAACAACACCTTAATATAAATTAAAAATTTTAATCTCTTTACGAACAGATAATTACGCCTTCACAAAACCTTAGTCAAAATTTTAGTCATAATTATTACAAAGTACGCTACTCCTAAGGATTATTTACTGCCGTCGTCTCAAATTAAAAAAAAAGAGAACTATATACAGACTTGGTTGTATGGCATTATGGTATAATTTAATGTAATATTTGCAGGTGTTCGACCACAAAGAGTACGCGTCTCGCGAGGAGTTCGACCGAGCGATCACGAAAGCTCTGGAGTCGCATCGCATCGACGTGGTCTGCCTGGCTGGCTACATGAGGATACTGTCTTCAGAATTTGTTAACAAGTACGCGGGCCTTTTTATTTCTTAATTTTTCTATGATGATCGGCAACCGACGGGTTCTCCTGATGATAAGTAACTATTAACTATATTAAATAGATACGATAATAGCGCAAAATTTTAAAAACGCAATAACCCTCTAATAAGTACGTCTTATATTTAGGTAATTGGTGACCAGTCTTACATTTATTTACATTCACGCGTAACTAACAAAACTATCGCTTGTTTTCTTATTGTTTTTATCATTCATCTCCTTCCTATCGTTGACTTACTGCTGCTGTTGTGCGGAACACTTGGTTGATTTGTGTATAACATCTATTAAATAAGATATCATTTGTTATATGTTAGTAATAAATAATAATATAACACAATAATTGTCAGATGGAAGGGTCGTCTGATCAACATCCACCCGTCGCTGCTGCCGAAGCACCCGGGGCTGCACGCGCAGCGCCAGTGCCTGGAGGCCGGGGACACCATGTCCGGGTGTACGGTACACTTTGTGGATGTGAGTACAAGCTTAAACTTATAGAGCAGACATTAAACGGCATCGGAGGAGTTAGTAGCATAATTGACACTTCCATATTTTATATAGTCAGCGTGAAAGTGTTTGTATAGTAGTAAATTTAGCGCTGAACGAAACCTGCGCAGAAGTCAAAAATAAGGTATCGAGGTAACGGTGCGGCGCGCGGGGCGCGTGATCTTGTGCGCGAGCGTTGATTGGTTGTCCCAGTCGTGTTGTCTCTCTCGCACCAACGAGCGCGATTCTACCGATGCGCAGCTATTGTCGTCAATCGCTAAACTTTTGTGACGATTATTATACTTTTCTAAAACAAAAAATGTTTTTATCAAGTTTCAAAAAGTGGTGTATGTGTCGCAGGCGGATTGTATAATCCGCTGTATAACTTTACGGCTAACCGTTTTAAAAAACAAGGCCGTTTTGTAATGCGGCGCTTCAACGTTTAGCTGTATTGAATGCAGCTAAGTAAAAAACCGCCGAAACGTAATCGCCGCCATTTGTTATTCAATACGGCTAGCTGTAATGTAATAAAGCGTGGGATTAGCCGCCTTTTTGACAGTTTTTAATATATTAGGTTAGGTTACGCTTGCTTGAATAAAAATAGAGCTGAGTAATCAAGATTTTTATATTGGTTCAAAAAGTAATCTAATCTACCTACAATGTAAGTAGTAGTACAATGCGGCTAAATGTGTACCGCTTTATTGGAGAACGTATCGCAATAACAATACGGCTAATCGTTGAACGCATTACAAAACGACCCTGTTTTTTAAAACGGCTAGGCGTAATGTAACAGCGGATTATACAATGCGACATATGTAAGATTAAAATATTTGCTGATTAAATTCTTAATTAATCGGATCTTCTTATTAAGTCATCTTACACAATTTTAGTTGCATTAAAAAAGAATAAATTCCTACAGAATGCAAATAGACATGACTTATATAACTTTATAACGTGTATACAGGAGGGCATGGACACGGGGCCGATTATAGTCCAGGAGCGCGTGCCGGTGCGCCCGGGCGACACGGAGCAGACGCTGGCGGCGCGCATCCTGGCCGCCGAGCACCGCGCCTTCCCGCGCGCGCTGCGCCTCGTGGCCACCGCCCGCGCGCGTCTCGACGCTAGAGGCAATATCATCATGTCTTAGCCGCCTCCCGGCCTAGCCACCGACCACGGGACGAGACAGCGACCTACCTACCTAGCCAGCTAGCCACCAAGCTTCCTAAAACCTTGTACACTGTATCGCTGTTTATATATTTTCTAATTCTTAATATTTTTTTAAAAATTACAGTTTTTAATAAGAAACAGTTATTTGGTGGTCCCATTGTACATTTTTTGTAATATTTTGCTCAATGCGTTAGTAATGAAATAGTCATTAAAATTTGAAAAATACCAGAGTAAAGAAGTCAGTCAGTTCAGCTGTGAAAGTAGGTATAATTATTGCATTATGTCGCAAATGATAGTCCTATTCGCGATATTATAACCTAAATAGAACCATTGTTGTTTTGCGTTGTTGTTTGAAATTTGAAGACTCTATTTTAGCCATAAGACTTGGTATAATTAATCCCTAAAAACTATAATAAAATTCACTTGCCTTGATGACCTTGCTTTGTTAAAACAACTTGAACACACGCGACCAAATGTGTTCACTATGATAGATGCAGTCAAATATTTTTACAATCAAAAATATATTCGGGACCAATTAAAGATAAATTATGTTATGAAGTATATTGTTGTGTATTTTATTGTATAGCTTAGTTCAAATATTTAGGATGTTTATAAGGTTGAAAGCAATGTCATATGAAAGCAGAATTTGCTTATAATTTGAAGACCATATCAGGATAAAATTGTTAAAGAAATATTTTTACTTTTATAGCACTTTAGTATTAAGTATGTTTATATGTAAGATTACATCTCGAATAAGTCTTCCATGTACATTACATAATGAAGATATATCGTATTGATATAACCTGTTGTTCTTAATATGTTATTGTTAAAGTAAAATAAAATAAATTGCATAACTGATGTTTTATTTCTCTCATTTTTATTATTTAAAATTCATTTAAATTTATAAAATTTTTTAGTACAGTAATGGTATATGTAAATATACCAATGTATTTTAAAGTAATATCACAGACATTCTACATCTACATTTGAAATGTTATAAGCAACATTTTGCATGTTACACTTTTTTTTTGTCTGAATTAAAATTCAATATTTCACTAAATGATTTAAATATAATTCCCATTATATCATCATTTTGTGTAACGACAACATTTGCTATTTCTTCCTTTTGAATTTTCTTCTCAGGTTCTACAGAATGTCGCCCGTTCACTAAAATATCTTCACATATTTTATCAAACTCTACATGAAACTTCTGTTTGTTAATTAGGGGTACTATAAGATTATATGTGTTTATTTTTTTATTTATTGACTGAGCTAACTCTTTGTTGAGCTCATATATTTTAACCCATTTTCCATGATCAGAGTCATTAAAAGGATAAGGTCCGAGATACATTCTATCTCTTTGGATTTCTTCCTTTAAAAGCTCAATATCTTGATCTATTTCTTTAGCCATCGTTATCCATTCTGGGACAAAACCATTGTTTATCATAACCTAAAATACAAAAACAAATTTTATTAAATTCTGCACCTATCTCTTTATAATAATTTTAAAAATGTCCTAGTCTTATTCATAAGAAACTTACTTCATTCAACTTGTGGGTTGTAAAATCTACATAGGGGTTACTGTTTTGATCTTTCAAGGGCTTCCCTTTGCCACTTAAATTCTCAAACTCGCCCTTAGACATAGCTTCTTGTATCAAATCTTCAACGAGTCTGTCAAATCCATATTTTGTTTTAATATCATGCTTTTTGACTGGTTCTTTTGTCATGAGTGTTTTATCAGAAGCAACAGCTTTAGAAACACGGTGTTCCATTACATTGATGGCTGCTTTTTGTGCTCGAGCCTGGGCCCATTGCTTTTGTCTTTGGTAAGGTGTTCCATGTCCTACACCTTCATAACTCAAGTACTGTCTATGTTGAGGAGCAGTGTGCTAAAGATAAAGATGTATGTTATATATAATTTACATTTGCTTATATTCCAAAGGGATGTTAAATACAATACTTACTCTTATATCGAAAACGATTTTCTCTACCTCCTCCTTTTTGCTAGAACCAGTGTTGTGTTTGGATAATGTTCTAAATGCATTTTCAACTGCAACGAATTTATCGATATCGGCATCTGGAGATTTAGAATCTGGGTGGTATTTCTTAGCTAACTCCAAAAATGCCTGACGAACTGTTGCTTGATTTGATTCGGAAGGTATATTTAATACTTTATACGACTCCTAGTAAAATAAATAGTAGTATGTGTAAATGAAAAATAAACTTGAATAAATCACTGCTCTTTTTTTTAAACTTACGTACCTCGAGTTCTTTTTGAATTGATTTAGTTACTACGGTTCTATTAAAAATGTTATTAATTAAGCAATAATGCCAAGGGAACTTGTATATTACATAGGGTTGCGAAATATGTTTCATGTTAGTATTAATTTCAGTTTACATTCTAATTACGTAATATTATACAGATCGACTCGCCTGGCTTTGATTTAGTGCAAAATTAAAAATATTATTGTTAAAATGTGAATATAAAAATTTTGTTGTCTACTGTCAGATATATCACAATACGTTCTATGGCATAATTCAAATGTCAATGTCAAGTCTAAAAAAATTGTTTTTACTTCTAATTTTCCTAGTGCTAGAGTATTTGAAATTACAAGACGTAAAATGAGCTAAAATGCTGTCCAGCATCATTCAACCTAAAATTTAATCCAACTCTTTAGCTTTGTAACGCTTTACCTGTCATTAAGCCAAGTTTTGTAAGCAACCATCCCTTAATGGAAATAGAATAAAAATGCTTTTTATTACAATTTGTTTATTATCATTTAAATGTATAACAATTTTGTTTATTTAAGACATTAAAACAACGAATACGGTGGGCTTTAATTTCTTACAATTATTGCAAAATGTTCAATTGACAAAAAAATTAGTGTGTCTCTTAATAATTGATAAAATAAATTTTCATCAATAATTCAACTTACCTAACATAACCTATAATTATGTTGAATAAATGTTCATGAGTTAGAACGAGAGAACAAATTATATTTGAACTATAATTATTTCTTAATCACAGACAACAGAAAATGCCTTAATTTTTAAGTAAAAAAAATTGACATCAACTCTCTTCTTATAAATTAAAAAAATCATTTCTTACAGTTAAATCACATTTAATTAACACTACACAGCATTATTCCGTCTATTAAACTCCTCTGTATCATCGGGCACGTCCCACCGCGGATCCCAAAAACCTGGCGGCGTTTTAGCTCGAATGGGGTTGTTTTTACCCCGGTGTTTGGAGCATTCATCCATTTTCAATTCCAGCATTTGAGGGTTATCCTTGTATAGTTCACCATAGAACTAAAATAAACATAATTTAATTCATTTTTTATCTTTTGTTTGGTTTTTACTGTTTTATATTATGTTAGATAGGTAGTAGAACTTCAAAAGATGATGAAGGTCATTTCAAAAGATGCAGTGATTACTGTATGTATAAAGCTTGTCCTATATCACATAATTATATATATACACAGTCGAAACTTACTTAATTTCACAAATATGATGACAATATATATTAATATTAAAAAGATTTTTTAGAACATGAATAATAAACCACTTACATCTCTACATTCTGAACAACTCCATCCCCGCAGCGCACGTTTTTCGCTTTTCTTCCTAACTTTTGGCTCCTTGCATATGGGACCATCATCATCAACTTTTCTATAAAAAATTACAATCAAACTTAATTTAAGATAGAGGTTATTGATAAATATTATAAATATAAAAGTGAGAAATAGTATAAGTATAATCTAATCTGTAAAGTATAACTAGCTACTAGATAGGAATTTATCGTGCGAAAGAGACCTTAGACAGAAATTAGCTGATGTTCTCTTGACAAAAATCTTTGTGAAATATTTCTTATCAGGTGTAAATTTTCAAATATTTATAATAGAACATAGACAAAATTATAAAATGAAAACTTTACCTTTTTGATTTATCCATAGTTTGAGCACTAGTTGGTGAAATTTTATTCACTTGAACATTTCTTTGTAGTATAGACATGCTCGATTCTATATCTTGACGCATGTTCAACACATTATTGTTTTCCAACAGTGTACCCTTTTGCGGACTGAAAGTTGATAAAAAAAACATATAGTAGTGGTTGCAGACATATCAATACGTTTATTATTATACATAAATTATGGTATAATATATTTAGTATCTGACATTTACCTTCTAGGACTTTTCTTTTGCGGCAGCAATGAGATGCTGTTATCTATATCACAATCTATATTCTCATCAAATTTTGGAGATAATTTTAGGCTGAAATAGTAAATAAAACAATTATAATAAGAACTATTTTACTAATGTACATATAAGAGAGTATATGGACGGTTTTTCAATGTTTTTAACGATTTTATAAGTCATTACTATAAACCATTAAACTTAAAAAACTTTAATTAAAATGACCGACATTCTTAAGCGTCTCAAACGGAAAACATTTAAAATAATAATAATAATAATAATACTTTATTGCCAATTTACTATACAGAAATACACCTTAAACTAGAAATCAAAATACAGCAAATAGTGTTTCGACAAAAGGCGGCCTTATCACTATTAGTGATTTCTTACAGGCAACCTGTAGTACGGACTTTTGTGATTGTTTTATTTTTTTGTATGACACCGAACCATTTTTGAATAGCCACAAAATAAACATCTACCTTTTGGAAAGAGAGCAATGGCCATAGCAATTGTTTTTTAATTATAAAAAATTTATGCATACATCAAAAATAGTTTAACTTTTAATTAAAACTTACTTCTTCTTACAATGTTTAGCAATATCCATTTGCTGTGTGAAGGTTGGTGAGGAATTTTTCATATCACTGTCTTCTTCCATTGTATCTTTTTCTATTTTAAACTTCAATGGCGTTGAAGGCTTTTTGAATGTCATTGCACTGTTCCTTGGAATCGATCTTTGTGGAAATCTGAATTAAATAGAAATTACCAGTTTGGAAGTATACAGAGACGAACCAGCATGAAAGCTCCTTTTTTAGAATAAAAATCTACAATTGTACTAAATGTACTTATACTTAATATAACAAAGTTATTTACAAATATTATTGCATACACTTAGGAGAGATCATCTAGATTATACATATATTTTCTACTCTTAAATATTGTGGCAACCTATTGATAAAAGAATTTTCGAAATTGGTGCAGTAATTACATTGATAGACAATGTTATGAACTCACAGACATTATAATATAAATATTAGAATGGATAAATAGCATTCACTTTTGCTACCAACCAGATGCACCAAAGGACTTTTCAATGTAGTTTTTATTTTTAATTTAAGAGTACATACATAATGATTTTATCAAACTTAAATACTTACACTTGTGATATGTGAAATGCACTAGTAGGTGACGGTAAAATTGTCTCATCATTAATAACCTCTTTCTTAACATTGCACTGAAAAAAAAAGTTTGTTTTAATTTTTACATACAATTTTATATTTGTGAGGAAAAGATAATTTTTTCCGTAATTTACAATCTAGCATAGGTATACATAGGTATAAAGTACAGTAATAATTATAAAAGTTACCTGCATACTATCACTTGTAAGGGTGCATGTTTAAAATAATTAAATTAAATTATTAATTCTTTAACTAATTCAGTTTATATGTGAGATATTAAGTATGGATACAGTGAAGTTACCTTAACATCATTTTCAGCACAACTTATAGCTTTGGCCAAAGTTTCCGGAGAACAGGTGAGGTCAACTACAGAGGAGGACTTCACTTTCACTAAGTTCAGACGAGATTGCTTAAGCCTGCCTCCAGGTTTTGATCTACTTGGACTTGGAAATTGCAGTTTCATACTCTTCTTTTCAGGTGTCTCCCTATAACCACAAGTTTACCTAACTTAAAGAACAGAGTATAATAGATAGACAAAAATTATTTATATCTATCTTTTGTTATACAAGTACAAAGTATCTGTAACACAGTTTTCTAACTAAAACAGGTACTAGCAAACCTAAACTATAATAAGTTAATTATAATTTAAATGTACTTATTGTAAACTTGTAAACTTGTATTCATAAATAAATAAAGTAAATAAAAAGAAAAAAGCCCAGTAGACTAAGTTGATGAACATATTGTAAATGAATAATAAAACATCTTAGCGCTAGCTGGTTGAAGCCAAGTAAAATACTAGGAGTATTTTGTGTTTAATTATATAATATTATAGGCATCTTCAACCTTATCATGTATTAGATATTGTTGTTATTTCTGGGAGGGCAGAAGTCAGCCCAATTGGGCTTCACTACACAACTACAAACTTTTAGATACTTAATTTTTGCTCTATACATTTTTTAACTCAAAGTAACAAAAACCTTGGGGAACCTTGGTATTAAGAATACTACATATTTATTCAGTTACAAATATAGCACAAAATTACCATGTGTTTGGACTCCTCTTCTTATTTAAGCTTAAACCATTTGAAGTAATATTTCTTAGCTTTCTACTCTGAATAATTGGGCTTGTCCGTCCTGTCGGTGTTCCTTCTATCTCCGAAATTGACTCATCTTGAATAGAAGCATTTTTCTCTTCGATTTGTTTCTTTGGACTTTCAGTTGGTAAATAAGATGGATTAATTATTCTAAGTATATTTTCAACAGTATTTGAATCCTTTGTTTCTAATAAGGTTGTTAAGCCTGATGCTGTTGAATATTAATTGAATTATTATAATTTAACAAGAAAATGTAGTATACCTACATAAAAGATTTGTTCTTACCAACTTGTTGAATGATGTTATCTCTAGTGTCTATTTCCTTTATAAGAGTATCTGTTTTTGTACATTGGTTACTAAAATATAAACATATTATATTAAATAATAAATACTACCTTCTCAATTACTTTCTTAAAATAACCTAGTCCCACCTTAAAATAACATAATCTTTAAATAAAATTTATCTTACCTTTCAGTTTTCTGTTTAAGTGTTAAGTATTTTGATTTGTAAGATTCCTTTTCGATACAAATTTGCTCAAAATCCGCTATTAATTCTAAAAGATAATAAGAATTATTTAGAACTTAATAAAATATATTTTAATATATTTAATTTCTTATACCACTAACAAATAAACTTTGTTACAACAGAGTAATATATAATTTTAATGCCAATTTTCTATATTAAACATTTGAAATAATATCACTTACCTTTAAAACATTGCGAAATTTGATGTATAGCTCCTTCAACATCTGTTATTTTTTTGGTAAAGAAATGACAAAATGAGGAAACTTTATGAGCCATCTTCACATATATCTTATGTCTGATATAATATTATAAATTAAAATCATTAATTCAAATAACTATTTCTAATGGTTCCGCAATTCGCGGTAAACACTAAACAATAACAAAAACAAACAAGTGTTTAGTGTCCACTGTCCACACTGAACACAGACTGTCAGTCACTGAGACAACACTCCACACAGTGACAATATGTCAAATGTCCAGAGATAAGAATCGAAATTCCTTTTTGCTTATTATTTTTTCATGGGCACATCTAAATATCGAACCTCAAACTTATTTTATTTACACTGTTACACACAACTAGACATTGGCAAAATTGCAGTTTAACGCAACACTGCCATGTAGCCAAGAAGAAGAAGATTATTTCATAATTAGGTACTTTTATAATTATAATCAAATGGAAGGATGTATTTATAAAATCAGAAAATATCATAGAAAGAGCTCTTGAAGAATTTCCAAATGACTCCACCAAAACAATTCACTCTAAAAGTGGGGTAAAAAAAATAAAACAAATATAAAATTCGCCACTCCCAGAATGTTTTATTAAGTAAGAACTGATTAAGTGAATATTGGTCAATAATAAAAAACAGTCTAAAATAACGGTATTAAAGCATGTAATATGAATGTTACTTAAAGCTTAAAGCTACTAAATTTAGCACTGGGGACTTTTTGAAAAATGTAACGATCAACGATGCATGAAAGTATTATGTTCTATAGAAAACAAAAAAGATTTTGTGGATTCGTTAAACTTTTAATTAAAGGCCAGCATGAAATACATAATTATATAAAATTAATTTATTAAAACCTGTTTAGAGTTTCAAAATATATTACTATTGAGTATTTAACTATTTATTGTCAATTGTTGTTTGTCAACGTCACTGCCACCTTCGATTCGAGTTTTGACTATTGGCACAAGTTTGTTGCGATACTCAAAAGAAATTTTACAACAAATACTGTAAATAATTTTTATTTTTCTGATTATATAGTTATGATATAACCAAATACAAAAAGGAGGATAAAAAAATATCTATCTACGATATTTACGCGTAGGTTTGAATTCTCATCTATTGTTATCTATTCTATCAATGAAATGTGGTCTTAACAAATGGATATAAAAAAATATGTGGCGCGAATTTGCACTAATCTTTTTTTCTTAAACCGGAATATTAAAGAATACAATAAAATTTCGTATTTAAAATTTATCCTTAAGTTGAATTTTACTTGTAAGCTAAGTTATGGGTTAAAAATAAGAACATGTTTCACTGAACTAGTTTTACATAAATTTGCTTATTACTCTTATTTTAGGAATCACAATGAGTTTAGATGAAGATACCTATGTCATCATAGTTGGTGATGATGATTTTGAAATCCCCGATTCATTGAAAGATGTTGTTATGGATGGTGAATTCACTGAGCTGAATGAAGAAGAAGCTGACAACAATGATATCAATTTAATGGAGGAGGAAACACAAAATGAAAACTTTTTCTTTGTAGACCAAGACATAGAAGTACAAGAAGAAGAAGTAGATGATAATGACGAAGAATATGTTCCCAAAGCTGATGAAATGTCAAGTGATGATGATGAAATAAGTGATGAGGAATGTGGTAAAAGTAAAAAAAAATATTCATATGTCCTAGAATTACGTCAAGCATATCCAGAGTTGAGGAAAGATGACAAAATGATGGTCAATATTCTCGCACGGATAATGAATGCACTGAAACCTCCTCCGCTTCCACAAGACTATTTTTTAATGAATGGAATCATGTCAGAGTTAGTACATTTTGTAAATGTGTTTATACTAATACTGGTGACCTGATATTAGCCAGACAAGCTAATACTGGTGACCTGATATTAGCCAGACGAGCTGAGCGGCTTTGCTGGCAAATATTATATATATATTTAAAATATAATTAACTTATTATAGTTTAGGTTCGCTGGTACCTGTTTTAGTTACAAAACTATGTTACAGATACCAGCGCCTAACCTTTCGTATGTTGAATGACATTAGCCCATTTTGACGTATCTGTTATACCGGGAGCCGGTATGGTCAACAGACAGGCCATTTTTGAGATAGACTTTTACTGTAACTGGATTTTCTCCGTATCTAGTAGGAATAAAGTCAATTCAAGTTAAAAATCTTATTGTAAATTGAATAATCTTTATTCACTTTCAACCACTTCTATGTAAATATTCAATTATAGCTATCATAGAACTTTCAACATAGGGTACTGTGATATTTAGATAAGTTTCGGCTATAATTTAAATTACAACAATATTTGGAAGTTCATAAAATATTTTATTTACAGTTTATCACATTAGGTATAAAATACAACTCAAACTTCAAGTGCCACCATACATATTTTTTACACAACACATGTTCTTAATATAGTCACAAAGAACTGCCACTTGACAAGTCCTCAAAAGTGGGTATCATATTTCAAACTAATGTTTATTACTTACGCCGATATGGACTACGATGCTATGTTTATTTGAAACTTAAGATTGTAAACTATGTATTACAAAAGTATCGCAGCGCTATATTATATATATCTTGAGTAGGAGTTAAACAAAAATGACTCAAAAAATTGGGTCAAAAATTACATACAATTAAAAACATAGTTTTTGGAACAAATATTGCAAGTAACGGAACTTTTAGGCGTTTTCTAAGATTTAGATAGATTAAAGCATCAAAACAAATCAACAGAACAATACAGTTCTTAGAAATATTTAAAGATATAAGTTGATAAAAGTAGTAAAAAATGGTTCATTTTGGTACCTGAGAGGTTAAAAAAGTATGGATACGACTTTTCGTAAAACATACTTTCAAGGTATGGTTCTCATGAGTATAGTGTTTGTTTATTTACTAACGTACATTCAAAACATTTTTATCTAATTGTTGTAT
>JADANM010006310.1:7737521-7748060 GCA_026213755.1 Eurema hecabe | reverse complement strand
TGGTCATCGCAATCTACACGTATCCACATAGTGGATAGGTCCTGACCTTCAAGAACGTCCAGGCGACGAAAGCAAATATCTTCCCTGACATAGACGCATACCCCAGCGCGAGACAGGAAGTGATGCTCAAGGTGGTAGCCAGGATATCGTAGGTATGAGATGTCGGACGGTTTAGATATCTGCGTTTCAGTCAAAAAGAACAAGGCCGGCCTAGCCGTTTCTAGGTGTTGGTGAACGGCGTTTAGGTTGGAATGAAGCCCCCTAATATTTGTAAATTCTACTACTAGAGTGGTCGGAGCTGACGAGGACAGCCTTTTTCTAATGCCTTGAACGACTTTGAGCGGGGCTTCGCCCCCCCCAGAATACATGGGGCAGCCTAAACTTCGCGGTTCAGGGAGGGATTCTCCGACACACGAAGCGCCGGTACCCTTCTGGGGTAGTAATAATCTATTTAACACCGCTGTCATAGTCGTTTTTTTTTTTTTTTGTTTTTTAAGAGGGGAGGGGGCGGGCGTTAGGGAATAAGGGATAGGATGAATATGAAACGGGTAAGGTTTGGAAGGGGATAGGATGCGGGATACATTTATAAGGTTTCAATATTAGGAGGGCCATTTTTTTGAAGTACAAAAAAGTCGACCACTTGTCACATGATGTCCATCTCCATATATTCTCGGACTGAATCAGAGATACGAAACCGTTACCAGTGATAGAATCGCCCGTGCGCCCTTTGTCTAAGTGACATAAGATGATTTTCTACTTATATTAAGGTACATTAGATTCAATACTAATACAAAAAATAATCGGACCTTTTAAATACTATTTACCTATAATATTTAAATGTAAGTAAAATATCGAAAGAGTACAAAGCAAGTAAATGTGATTGCAAGTCAGTAAGTGGTCAAACGGGTCTGAATGCTTCCGGTTCCACGTGTAATCCAAACGAGCTCAGCTACGTAGTACATTTACAGAACAAGTTGTCTTTAGTATTAGGACATAGGAACGAGTACTTGGTGTAGAAAAAAACGCTGATGGTTGATTGAAGAAGATTAAGTATTTTTTTATAAGTGCATATGAGTGAATTTAATGAAGAAGTATTTCATTTATAAACTAACGAAAGCTTTGTATTCGTTTTGTACAGTCTGCTACTAAAGTACATTAACACAGAAACTACAACTCAACTTACTTAATATTAAAAGATCTTTCAAGAAGAGCACCAAACAATCCTACTATGAATAATTAACACATTACAAGAACACCAATCCAGCCGATGAAATAATCGGTGTTTCAGATGTTTTGTACTGTTGGATTTCTTGATTATATACTTTTGTAGGCTGTACTTCGATGAACATTGCGAACGGTGTGTGAGATTCATGAAAAATTTTATCGTTTAATAATTACATTCGGCGCCGAAATACGTCCGTATACATTTTATAACAGTATTACGTAACTGTTCTTTTTAATTTTATGCTGTAATGTTTTATCGATTCCGTTGGCGAGCGTTGAATGAAGGCAATGACATTTTCTTTCCGGAGATAATTAAATTGATACATTTTAATACCCGTTTTACATTTATTTTATGCTTTAAGGATCTAGAAAAGCTTATAAGGCAATTATTGTTTCATACCTTTTTTATATCTTTATTAAATAAATGAATATTCAATAATTATTTTTTTAATTCTCAAAATATGACATTCGATTTATGAAGCTGTCATTTGATAAAATAGTTTTTGTGGCAACACAGAACTGCCATTAATCACAAAATTGAATTGAATTGAATTAAAATAGTTTTGACAACCAGTCCGGAAATTCCATAGGTCATCTACTGCAATATGTTTTTGAAACATAAGTATAGATGACTCATTTTAAACATTTCGAAAAATACCTTTCTTCAAGTACATGTTCAATACATGCGCTTGATAACACTGTGCCGTCATTTATAATAAATAAAATAATTGTCGCCATGCTTTATAATTTTAACGTCTATGTGGATAAAATTACGAGAGTAAACCCACGATACACCGCTAGTTAAACATAAGTATATACGACTCATTAAGAACAACGTACCTACAGACCTACCTACAGACTCTTATATTTCTATATAAAACAAACAATGCGCTTAATTGGAGACGGTTACCCGGTGGTACATACTAGTAATGTAGTAGGTATAATAATCCTCAAAAATGTTTAGCGATTGACGAGAATAGCTGCGCATCGATAGAATCGCGCTCGTTGGTGCGAGAAAGACAACACGACTGGGACAACCAATCAACGCTCGCCGCACCGCTACCTCACTTTTGACTTCTGCGCAGGTTTCGTTCACCGCTAAAGAAAATTGACGGTTAGTATACTAGGTACATTTCGTAATCTATTATCGTGAATAAATTACAATGTTCAGTTAAATCATACTGCATGGGTCAAGGTGAAGTTGAATGCTAATGGGTAATGTGCATTCACTGTATGCAAAGCAAAACTTTCTTTATATGTGCATCTATTGTTTAGATACCATTTACAAAGAGTATGCGACAGTCAGTTTTTTTTGTAATTTCGGTTATGATGAGTGTTCCAAAATCAAAAAAGTTAAGATTGTTCTATAATTTTTAACCGACTTCAAAAAAGGAATAGGTTTCTCAATTCGAAAGTATATGATTTTTTGTAACCTTTTATTTTATTTACATTTTGTTGGGCAACAAACAAATTTGTTTTCTTTTTAATTGGATTTTATCTAAGATTTTTCTATTATATTCCTGTGCTTTGGTGCCTGAGCCACACGCTTAGGCTGTAATAGACCTTTGTATTATTGGAAAATCCTCATAAGATACCTATTGTCTACGACCTATTTGCTAGTCTGGGCAAAAATAATAAAAATGTAATTAATCTAATAAAACATCTAATTTAACATTCCATGTTTCCTTACAAAAACAAACCTTAACTATTATTCAACTCAAAACTTTAGCGAGCGGCATTAATTCACAAATAAAAGAAATCCATATTCAATAATTCTCGTCGAATAGTTCGATTGAACGGTTCACCGGAAAGTTCATTCGTTCACCCCCTAGTCGGTCACTGACGCCAGCTATTTCGCGGTGGATTACTTGGTACTTGGTACTTATTACTTGTTACTCGATCTAATCTGTACGCATTTAGTGTGACGTGATTGTTATGTTTTAAACGTCTTGAAGCTGAGCTTGGAGGTCAACGACCTTTCGAATCTTTGATGCTTTAAGCTAAACGTTTAGACACCAAACATCATTTTCTTATTATATATTTTTTTATAATAAGTAAAGAAAAGTAGCGAACAGAAAAAAATATATCTGATGTAAAGTTATCGTCGCTTTTAACTATGGATCGTGATGGTTTGGGAGTGTGTTGACGGCCTTTAAGAAACAACTACTCTGTTCTGTTAACTAGTCTAATTGCAGTATATTTAAGGGTCTAATAAATAAATATTAATTCTTGTTCAAGGAAATACATTAATATTTCTTAAACTATTTGTTGTAAGAAAATTATTATATTATTAATACTACCTATTGCGTTGGACGAGCTAGTATTAAAAACATGTTACGTTTAATTGAAATTTAATAACTTAAAGGCGACATACGTTAACGAAAGTAGGTACTGAAGTCACGATAAAAATACAATTACTTAATAATTTATTTTACTAAGGTTTAACATTGGTTAACTTAACAATCAAGTCTGCGTTTAAAATAGATTTTGGGAACACGAAATGTTAATTATACCTACGATTTGTACCGAAAGTCACGTAAGTCTAAATGTATAAATAGAACTTTCTAGAAACACTAGGCTTTAAAAACAAATAGCTGTGCCCCGCTATTACAAAATTGAACTAACGAAATAATTAAATATGACAAAAAAGGGTTTTTATTAATAAAATAATTTTCAAAGGTGATTGAGTAAGTCCAGATATTTTCCACAAATTTTATCTCTTTATAATAACATTTTAGTAAAAATATTTGATGTAATTAAATATAGGTATTTAATATTTATTATTTATAAACTGAATAGAAACCATTACGCAAACATCTTAATAGTATACTGTGTTCAGCAAAAAATATAACTTAAATTTTATATAATGTTACGATTTTATAATTGGCATTTTTTGTCAAGCCGATATTTATTTGTGTGAGATATTTTATTTATTAATAAAACATTATAATAACATTTAATAGTCTTGCATATTTCTTTAGTTTTAGACTTACGCCAATGACCACTGTTACTGTTATTCTAACATAAGTAATAGAAGTCACATTGATATTTTCGATAGATACAAAGTTCGACGTTGAATTAAAAATATAACTCGAAAGACTCCACAACACGATGCTTTACCCGAACCTAATTAGCTGGCAACACCGTCTCCTTTATCTCAGGTCTGGATCCAGTAAAATAAAAAGGTATTTCAGATAAAACCTCTTGCATTTCGAGAGTCATCGAACGAATAAGTGCAAGGACACTGGACTCGAGATGGCTTAGACTGACTTATGTTGCTTTTATGTTCAGATTTATACAGACTTTTCTGACTACCCGCCAAGCTTTTTTTTCATTTACGTAACGGCATTCGAGATCTTTTGACTAAGCAATGGTCTTAGTTATTTTGTTTTATTTTCCCGTTTTTTTTACAAATAATCTACAAAGATAATAACTAGTTTAGCGGCTAAGTTTGTAATGAGTAAGTGTAATAAGATCCAGTTCAAATTTAATAAAAATAATTTTATAATAATTTTATAAAACTATAAAATAGATATGTTTTAAAATAAACCTAAATAAGGCATTATGTAAAGCAAAGGTCAGTTCTTCTTCAGGGTTGTTTTAGGGTACAGAACGGGGTGACTAAAGGCTTCATTTAAACTTCGTCGAGCACTTTAGAGGCGAATCAAATAAAAACTAACCAGACGCAGACGAAATGCGATAAAGAAACTGGTAAAATTGATGGAGTAGAAGTTTCGAGATCTTTCGAGAAAATGCACGCACGTCTAGACTACCAGGATTTATAAGGAAGCCAGAAAATCATATTTGAATTTAAAGCAGTCTGCAAACTTCGGTTTTGAGGTTTTCTGGCATACCGGAATACATTTTGCCTTATTCAAAGGAATTTCCATCTTTACCAAATGCATTTTAAATTATTCTACCTTGGAACCATAACTCCGAAGCTGCTTTTTTGTCTTATTCGATATGTCTACGAGGAAAATTTTGTATCAATATTATTTACACATACAAATATCGAACTCCACACATGCTTAATTTGTTTTTCGTGTTGAAATTCTTAATATCACTTCTACCTTAATGATGGTGGGAAAAAGGTCTCGCCTGTCTAATGACGACTTCCCAATTACTATCTACAATAACTCGTGAAAGGCTGAAGTATCAAGTGTTCAGCGCTAATTGCACGCACGTCTAGACACCTAACTATCTATCAGTTTTATAGAAAGGTTTTGTTACAAAATAATATATTTTTGTTGAAAACAACCTCTTGGTACGTAATAATAAAATAAACGCGAAACTTTGTGTGTGTGTGTGTGCGCGAAAATGTGTTGATGTATAAACTTTGTCACGCGAAAAATTTTGAAAAAAATATAAATCTATATCCTGGATTAAAAAATTAGTAAAAAATATGTGACTAGATATTGCCACGCGAACTAAAATTACGTGGGCTAACCGCGGGACGCAACTAACCTATTCAACAAAATTAGTATAGCGAGTAGGAAAATTCGTCAATGTTTGTATAAAATTGATACCAAATGTTAAGCCGTCTGCAGATTTCGGGACAAAGAGCCCTTACAACTTGGAGAGATTCCCAAAATTTAAACAAAGACCTTTTAAACTGAATTGCAGTGAGAGGAAAATGTTAATACCTAGAACATTGTATTTCGGGAACGTACCGTTATGTGAATCATCGTCATTAGTGTTTCCAGAAACTCAACATTTTTATTTAACCAAGTCATGCTTTTTAGAATGTTGTATTATAAATTTTAGTACGCTAAGGAATCTGCAAATTATTTAAGAACATCTATAAATATAGAAAATGTATACAGAAAATATTATTTACGTATATATGTATTTGAAAAAGTTTGCATTACAATAAAATAAATCCCATGTATGTTTAGTTTTTTTTCTTAGTAATTTCTGCTTGTTTACTTCGTCTTTGCCCTTGGTAGGTATTTATACACAAAAATATTAAATACTGTTTAACGTGGTGAAATAGCACTGCGCAGCAAGTTATTAGATACCATAGAAATATAATCACCGCAATCATAATAGCTTAGGTAAACTGGAATTTACAGGAAAATACTTTTCCGTTATCAATGTTACAAATATTTGCATATATTAGTGTTATTGTGTGTAATTTAATCTGTGTATAATATAGTTACCACACACACGCGCTACGCGTAATGCACACATGCATAAATATATTAATAAATACTGCGTAGTTTTGAACAAATAAAGCATTGTAAGGACACAAAGGTCTTAGCTTGTGATTTCTTCTAGCTTGGGAAAGCGCCAGATTTACACTAAAGCTGGGTATGCCAAGGCGTTAAATCCTAACCAATGTCTGGAGAAAAATATGGTATCTTAAATTATGGTTTAAACTTTTAATGTAGCAGCAATGCAGCTTGCGAATTTCGCCCTAAATAAAGATTAGTTACGGAGCCCTGTAGTTACAAACTTACAAGACACTTTACAAATGTTGCATTAGCGATAACATGTAAGAATTTACGACTTATTTGCGAAATTTTGAGCCATATTTCTTCGTCTTACTTCCCTTTTTTTAAGTGACGAGAAAGTGAAAGTGGTCTAAAATGTATGTGTTAATTCTTAAAAGAATAAAACAATCATGAAAAATTACAGACAAATCCTTTTGGTACTGTTTCGTTTAAAGTACCGAAAATGCACACATTCTCACTAACTTTCGCATTTATAATACACATATATTTTAAATATAAAAAACTACATTGGTTTTAAAGTTCCCGTGAGTCATTTCTTTATATGTATTATATTCTCTATATTAATGGTTGAACTATTTCTAATAAATGTACACGTATTTAAATTGCAAGGTCAATGAACCAAAAAAACCAATACTTACTGAATAATTTAACAAAAAATTAGATCTAAGGATTCGATTCGGACTAACAAAAAACATAACGAATCAAAGGATATTATTACATAGAACAAAAACGATAGGTATCTTTTAAATAGATTTCCAATACAAAGTGGAACCAATATTACAGATAAATTTTAAAACACTTTTAAAATACCTTTTTACATTAATTACATTTCAGCGTTTCTGTTTTAAAGGTTATAATTAATATAACACTATGCAGTTACAAAATTTTCAAACTCTTGTGTTGGTAGTTACTAGTTATTGTGGGCCTTGATGAATGAAAATAAAGGATTCATGGGCTACGCAATACCTGAAATTTTATAGTCTTTTTATATCTGTGCCATTGATAAGAATATTTTATCATCCCATTAATTAAATTCAGATTAATTTTCGACGTGTTACTATGTAAAATACAAAAATACATAACTACATACATAGATAAACTACCAAAACCATTATCATTACCATCTATATAATTCCATACAGCAAAGCCGTATTCGGATAAAAAAACAATATTTGCGTCATAATTAACTTGTTTATGATTATAACGTTATTTACCTTTTTTTATAGTGGGGACATACTCATAGGATACCTCTGGACCTCGGGGAAAGGACCATGGGTTATGTCGGACTTCTATTGACCAAAACCCCACTGTTTATCGTCCTACCGCAGCGAGTGTACCAGGTATAGTTCGTTCACGGATGTTTAGCGCTAGACGAGAATAGCTGCGCATCGGTAGAATCGCGCTCGTAATTGACGTATTGGTGTGAGAAAGACAACACTATGGGGAACCAATCAACGCTCGAGCACCCGACGATCACGCGCCCCGCGCGCCGTGCCGTCCACTCGATACCTTATTTTTGACTTCTGCGCAGGTTTCGTTCAGCGCTAAAGATTCGTGACGCTACTTATACCTTCGCAGACTGTCCCACGAATAACGTTATTTCCTAACTAAGTATAACATAAAATGATAAAATCTTTGAAATGAAATAAGACGAAGCAATTAGTTCAAACCATTTGTGTGGGAATTCATTTCACTTCGACACAAATAACAAATTACTCTCAAGATCATTACCCATCTATTCATGAACTTAGTTGACTGTCACATTTCTTTTTACCGTTACATTTTATACAATAGACAATATTTAAATCTCCGCCTATTTTTGCGACATCAATAATATTATTGTTTGTCACGAAGGTTTTAATCTTCCGTTTTTAATCTGTGTCATTAACAAAAAGACTGTATTTCAAGAATTCAGGTATTCCTAGAACTGTCAAAGTTAATCGTAATCTTAGTTAATCGTAAAATCGGAACAGTTTTATGTGCGTTTTACGTTGTGAAAGATTAAATATGTTTCATTTTGGATTATGATTTGAGATGTTAAAAAGTTGTTAATAAAAACTTATCATGCCTAATGTAATAGAGGTATAATTTTGGAACACTGCATGGATTGTCTACGAATTAAAACATTCTTTACCTAATTATTTTTTTTGACCGTAATTTTTAGAAAAAGCAATTCAGAATCTAGATTTACACGTATAAAATCGCAGGTGTATTATGAAATAATACATACTTAAATAATAACGTTGAAGTTTAAACTGAATCTCATATGGAAGAAAGTAAAATCCAGTAAAGGAATACATGATTCATATCGATAACAGCTCATGGAAGCATATCATGCAGTGGTGGATTAGCGAGGCGATAACAAATGGTCCGTCCAGAGCCTCTAAGATCCAAAACACCTCATATTTTCACATCTGACTGTATTTATTCAAGGAAAATGAATGCTTTAAAATAATAGCTCAATATTCATTCAAAAATTGCTTTGGACAAGTGTAACTTTTTTAAAAACAAAATTGTAACAACTTTCTTTTTAATGATTTTATCGGCTTTATTCCAGTTTCATGCAATAAAAAAAAATTCTCTTTCATTTCTAATATATTTCCTTTATTGCGCACTTCTAATCAAACTTATATCCGGGGTAAGAAAAGCCCTAACCGGGCCCCACAAAAGCCTCGGACGAGCTAAGTCCGCCGCTGATATTACACGGTCCCGTTATCTCCTTACCAGACGAACAAGGTACCGTAACAGTCTTTGGCGACCTACTATAAATGTACCAGTAAGATAAACCGTAAACGCATATGCACCTACATAATCTATGTTATGTAGTTATCTGTTGCATGAGATTATGACAGCGCGGGAATTCTTCGTATTTTTAAAATAGGAACAGCAATGCGCGTTTGTTTACATTGCAACTACGAAATTTAGTATGGATAAAAAATCTATAGACAAATTAGAATAATAAAATTGATCCTCTTAATACGAATTATTATGTTGTGTGTAAATTATTAATAGTGATCGGAACACAAATTCACATACAGTTAAGAACTAAGTAAGCATCGGTAGATAGAAAGTCGAGACGTTACATAAATTAGAAATTATGTTTAACTCAATAATTTCTCATCACATTTAAAAAGCTATTATCCTTGCGGTGAAAGTGACGCAAAAACTTGAACTTATCACGATTTGCGGTCAGCGATGCGAACATACTAATCACGGAAATAATATTTTTCCACTAAATACAATAGATTTAATTAGAATCTTTATAAAAATGTGCATTTATGTTTATTTAAGTGGACAAGTATATTATATAGAGTTCTGAGGCACTTGATTGACAGTAATAGCGATAAATGATAAAGTAATTTCAATCCATAAAATACACTTCAACTAAGTCGTATCTCTCAGTATACCTAATATTTCCGTCTTACATTAATTATAAAAACCAATCACTTAAAAAGTTACCTTTTGGCAGAGTGGTGAAAGAGTTATTTTTGACGCGTGAAAAACAACGCAATCCGTTCACAATTTGCGCAGTAAGACACTGAACTATTATGAATACGATACAAAATATATTCGGTACAGTCAGTCACTACGAAATATCACTCGACTTGATCGCGGTTTGTACGAGACTGAGGCGGTATGTACGTGCGTCGCGCACGGTGTCCACATGCGAACAAAACAACGGTGGGTTTTTGCTTGTCAACAAACAAAGAGGAATCGTGCCGTTCGCCGTCTGCGCGGGCGCGGCGAGCGGCGCGCATGCGCAGCGGCCAGCGACGCGCACACACACACCCACACGCGTGTGAATGAACACGTAAACATTCGAGTAGAGTGTAGATCGATACAAAATATTTTGTGCTGTTTTTGTCAATAAATAGAAATAGACGCAAATAACCCCGAATTACGTGAAGGTCGAACGCTGTGCGACTGACACTTGGCACGCGCTCGTTAAGAAGTAAACAAAGAATTCTTGTTTTTTCTTTGATCTACACTTTACATAATATTTGACTAAAATATTAGGGCAATTACAAGAGGTCTCTTTACATTCGCGTTTATACTTGCTATAAATTATTCTGTTAAATAT
>JADANM010006310.1:7719288-7734196 GCA_026213755.1 Eurema hecabe | reverse complement strand
TTTTTTTTTTAATTATTTTTAATAGATGAAATATTTTTATCAAATTCCTGACCAGACGCTGCACCCTCATTAAATTAAGTATATTCCTTTTTTACAATATTGTGCTTCTTAACATTACCCAATTAAAACAAAACAAAATCAAATTTAAATATTAGTATTAACATAGATGAATCAATAAAGTTAAATGCTTTTTAACTTGCCGTTATAACCGAAATGTCAAATGCAATTATGTGCTCATTATTTTGAGTCGTTTTACTAGTTACATACTTATGTCTAAATATTTCAGAGAAGTATATTAATGAAGACAAAAAATAAACCCTATTTGGGTATAGTTCACGTAATGATAAAATAATTAGTAGGTACGTTTTAAATACACGAATTAAACCAGTTACAAATACTCGTTATCGATCAATTAATTGTCGCCGTATAAGTGGAAATAAAAATTAATACTGGGGTTTTCTAACACCTCTTATAACTCAGGAACGGTACTGCCGTTACGATAAAATAACTATAAAATAGTAGAGCGCCAGTGTCACTGCGATTAATATATCGGATCAGCTGTTATTACGTTATGGGCTTTTGGAGATTCATTTTGTATATTATTATTAGATGACATTCATATAAAACACACTTAACCATTTACAGTACCCATTATATATGGACGAAATAAGTTAAAGTCAAAAGTATCTTCAATTAGGCTACATAAAGTAACACTTTTGAATCGTCATGGTATTACAAAACATTTACCACCGGTTGAGAAGGCAGTTTCTACAGAGAAGAACCGGCAGGTAAAATAAATAATAAGAAACTCTAAATAATAATACTTCAATAATAATAATAATAGCCTTTGATAAATCTTACAATTTCTAAACACCTTGTCCTATGCAGTGAAGGCAAGCCATACAAAAATGTCTGAATGCCATTACCATAATATGCTAACAAAATCAATATCTAGAGTGACGTCAAACCATGAAAACATCGTCCATTAGTACCTCAGACAATCAACAGACGCGTCTAAGGAAAATACGATCTCCTACTAATGTATGTATTAATATGTATCCTAATGTCCACACACACACAAACACAAACACACATATCCACACATAATCGGATATATTTATATCTATATTTCTAGAACATAATAATATGTATAACAACTAACTGATAATATTAAAGGAGCCAGTCTTCCACAACACAGGGAAACCTTCTGTGGAAGCTGTGCATATGTTAATCCTGTAAAGTTTATCAATAAATGTATTTTTATTTTATTAAAGAAATGTATGTATGGATGTATGTTTGCTATTCTTTCATGCAAAAACGGCGCAACCGATTTAGTTGAAATTTGGTATGCATCCCGGTATTGTTCCGGGAGCGGGAACAACGCGAGTAAAACCGCGCGGATGGCTAGTTATTAATACACTAAATAATATCTCCAACCGAACATTTCCTTTATTCAACATAAAACAATATTCAAAGAAAAACCATCTTCCCTAGAATTAGATGCAGAGTTAAATAATATGTTAATAGGATGATCTGAAATACAATTATTCTATCTCAAAAATCTGTCTAAGTGTGAAAACCTTAAAAAAATAACAAAAATATTATTCGCCTGAATGCCGGTACGAGATGCTAATGACACAAGTTACTTTTCTTTAAAGACCCAAAAGAGTCAGTCAGTATAAATTCAATATTAATTAATCAAATTCTCGTCTAATATTTATCATAACCCACAACAGACAACAATGACAAGTTTTTTAACATTGGCCATTTAAAAAAATCAGTTAAACTTTGTCCCTTTTTGGAGGTAAAATTGTTTTTGATTCTTGAAACTCTCTAAAAGGACCAAAACAGTATAAAAGAAATTATTTAAACTTTAAAACTATTCCTATTTTGTGAATACGTAATGCTAAAACTAAACTGTCCATATCCCGTATACACATACAACTTTAACACACCTACCTGTCAGTAAAAACAACCCGAACGAAACATCACTATGCGAAAATGTATCATTCACTTGAAGAACTTCATGCTGGCAGTCCCGTCCGCTTGCCGCCAACTCTCCAACTGCCGCGTACTCGAGAACTCAGTACCAGCTAGACACACTGATACCTACTGATACCCACCTACTACTGAGCACTGGCTGCTGACTAGACAGTGCATCGGTGCATCGATTCTCCACAAACCGTCGAGACACATAAAAATCGCAATAACACTTTATTTCCTGTTACATCCAAGTTTACTTCGCAGACGAAGTCGTTCCACGTTCTTATATCGCCGAGTGGTCATTGAATTTATATATATGCTATTTTTATGTCAGCTGAGAAACGTATAAGCTATAAAGTATATTTTACTAGTTGCATAAAGTTATGAGAAATAAAATAAAATGAGAAAATGTATAATTTCGCCCTATAAGTACTACGATTTTCAATTAATCAAAATTCATTCTAAATTCTCCGCAACTACTGATAAGATACAAATGTCAAGCACACAGTCTTAATTGAACATATTTATATTCTATTTCTATATTATATATAGAATATTTTACGCAGACATATTCATCATACATATATACTTAGTACTAATAAATATATTGGAGTATCTATATATAAGGCATGGTGGGCACAATTCGCTATCGTGTCAATGTATCCAACAGGCGTGCCGATGACCCGATGCCGCCGGTACTACCGATTTTAACTGCATTCTATTAAGTTGAAGCGACCAGACTTTTGACTACAAAACTCCTACAATGTCGCTAGCCGGTTTTAAGTAGTTATTTTACGTTGCTGACTCTATTATGGCTTTGTAAGAAAAGGATATAACCAACCAATATTAACTGAATATGTTAGTAGACAGAGGACACTCAAGCTACATAATGTAGTTCGTATTTATTTAATATCCAATAAAATTGTAGTGAATCATCGGTACTGGTAATATGTACCTACATAGAGAAGGTAGGACCAACGGGCTGCGACTGAAAAGCGGCAAAAACAAAAAAAAAGGTTTTGATAAGTAACTATTATCTAAAAACTGCGCATCATGTTCCAATGAAATCGCCCTTAATAGTACATTCATCCTATGTACATTACGACAAAATTTTACTTCAGAAAACATTCAAAATAATCTCATTAAATATTCAATAATCGCGAGCAAAGCGTATTACGCACGCTCCATTTATGAAATAATATGCTTATCTAAACGCACAAATAACAGCCTTGGTACAGTAACCGCTAAGCCAATAGTTCACGGGCCATGACACCGATATACGGTAACGAATTGCGGTGAACAATCCCACACCTGCTGTAATTATACACGCCACGTAAAGTACCTTATTGATTGCAAATCGCTTCGATTACGCCTAAAGAGCTTATCATTATGGGACACTCGAAAAAAAAATTGTCCTATAACAAACTAATCAACGCCAGTCGGTCTCGCACACCGAGAGCGCCGTACTTACCAAATACTCATTCATACGCCTCAAGTCAGTAATTCTGACAAATTCTTATGGACATCGTACCGATTTGAGTTGTACTTAAATTTTAATAGCGTGTCAGTATTCCACTGTTTTTGCAATTGCAAACGACCGTAGATTTATAAAAAATAAATTTCAAGAAATTTCTGTTTTTTCCTGTTGGATGTAGAATCGTTAAAAATATGATTTCCAAATCAGACAGACAACACAAAGACACCGTTTTGCATTACAACAATTTAACAATGGTATTCAAAATATTAGTTATTAACAGTAAAGAAAATATATAAGCTTTAAGGAAAATTCTTCTGTGTTAGGTGTAAATTAATCAATATGTTTAATTCTGATCACGCTCACAAATTGACTAAACAGACGAAAATATTCCTCCATTAAAAAAAACGCTTTTATGTTTAGAATAGCAAATTTTGTTAATTTAACTTTTAATTCCACTAACTCCCTAAACATTCATCTAACCTTTTAAATTCTATTACCGATAAAAATATACTAATTAATTGACCACAGGGGTTATGCAATTGAAAATTTTCTGCATTTAGTTTGCATTTAGTTTCTACTTCACTGTAGAACGAACAATGGAAAAACAAAAGAAATCAATAAAAGAATTCTGAACAGATACACTTAAATTATTCAACGAAGCCAAACGATGCTCAAGCAATAAAGCGAATGCTCGATTGCTTTTAATTTAAACTATAGTTTATGGAAAATGCATTTAATGGCCCATAAAACAGTGTTATGTCTAAGTGAATTAAATTGTCTCCAATATGATATTAATTGATATTATTGCTTCATATTACTATATGGATGAAAATGATCAGGATTCTTGTTGTTGTTGGATGGCTTTATCTATACATATAATAAAAATTTAACGAGTCGCTGTCTGTACATGGAAGATAAATGAGAAAAAATATTATGGGAGACCTTTATTAACGCAATAGAACCCAAAACAATGATTTTTGGAATTTTTGTCTGTTAGTCTGTTTGTTTGTGCACGCTTATCTCAGAAACGGCTTATCCTATCTAGATGGGGTTTTCAATTATATATTGTGGTAAGCTTCACATAACATTTAGTGTTTAATTCATGTCAATCGGTTGATAAAAAAAAGTTATGGCAATTTAAAGAATCACGTTAATTTTGCTGGACGTTTGTTGGCGCGGGCTAGGCTTTTTCAAAAATACTGCCCAAAGTCACTTTTCTACGCGGGCGAAGTCGCGGGCACAGCTAGTATAATATATATACGTACTTGATATGAATATAACATGGCATAGGTTTATTAAATAACATAGGAAAAAAGAAAAAAATTTTTTCTTCTTTCTACCGATATTTTTCCATCCCAGTATCACATATTATTTTCTTTTCCTGTTTTATATAAGCCGACAACAGATTCTAGAGACTCTTTGGTTTTTGTTTGTTCATAGGCGGAAGTGGTCACTGACCCATACCTGCTACTCAGGTGCGCAGTATGACATAATTTTTTTTCTCTTGTAATTTAAAGATCATATAATATTTATTGTCGAAGCTCATTAAACTTCAAACAGTTGTCAATACAAGTCTAATAGCTGTGTTTACAGACGAAGGCCAATTCTATTGGTAATGACATTGAAAAAATTAAATGTCACAAAGAATGTTGCTATAAAGGTACACACGCAATCGGAGTAAGTATTAGAATTTTCTGTACCTACCCATAGGCCATAATAAATGAACATCGCGTGCAAACAAGTCACAAAATAACGCGACGGTCTGTACCTAATCATTGGCAGCTGAATATATAGTACGCGTCACGAATCTTTAGCGCTGAACGAAACCTGCGACGAAGTCAAAAATAAGGTATCGAGGTGACGGTGCGGCGCGCGGGGCGCGTGATCGTCGGGTGCGCGAGCGTTGATTGGTTGTCCCAGTCGTGTTGTCTTTCTCGCACCAATACGTCAATTACGAGGGTGATTCTGAGGATGCGCAGCTATTCTCGTCCAGCGCTAAACATAAAGGACGCGTACTATACAGTGTGCTACAAAACAAGTGTCCGATCCGAAAACCTCTTACTATATACCGGTAGTAGGGCCTTATTTTGCTATCGTTTTGAAAAAATAACACAATTAATTTTTTGAGGCCAAAAAAAATAAACAAGTAAAATTGCAACTTACATGGCAACACTGTATCGCGTTCACGTGCTCTGCTAGCTATAGGGTCTATAAGGTCTACGAAATGTACGTGAGTTGCCAGCGTTTGTAAATTTCCTTGCACTTGTGTAAAATTTTCATGAGAAACATATTAGTTTTTAAATTTATTGCATTGTTATTTTTAGATATTGATTTTTGATTTTATTTTATTCAAAAAGGTTTTTAGCTAGAGAATAATACCCTTCCGGGTCGGACACATGTTTTATAGCATATTGTATACTTATTACTATTATACCAAGTATCGATGGAATTAATCCATCAGTTTTGGTACTAAAACAATTATCAAACTATCTCGTGCTCACTGGACTGGCTCAATAACTTTCTGGGAATATACTCTCAGTGAAAATCAGCGTTAAATCAGTCATGTGGGTACTTTGATGTTCCGTCCAATAGAAATCTAGGAAATGCTTATTTAACTCTGAGCAGGTAATTGGTATTCGGATCCGTTTCTTGGACTTTCGATTTCAAATAGTTTGTAAATACATAGTTATAAATTCTGAGCATCTTGTAACTAGGTGCTTTAATTAAAATGGTATGATCGTGTCGATTAGCAATTAGTATTTGCTTTAAATTAGTCATTTGAAATCCTTTCGGTTCGCAAAGGAATTTTGAATACTATTAACTTGGGCTAGCAAATATAAACCAAAAGAAATTACAAAGACGTCTAGTAGCAATGAAATTACACCTGGTATTTACCTAAACGTAAACACAGAAGGCACACCTGCACTTCAGCAGTTAATTACAATGGGGATTACAGCCTGAGCCTTAGGAATTTGTGTATATGGACTCTATAGTACAAGCTTTACAAGTTTACGTTCATGGTCGTAAGTATAGACATTATATTCGAAGGTAATATAGTAGAATAGTACTTGGAAAGCCTAAGAAATTGTTTAAAAGAACAACATTGTATGTCGTTTCGATTTTATTGATGGACTAACTATGTACTTATAAAGATAATAAAACAAGTCAGCTGCCGTGTACTCATATGCCTATAGTAAAGATTTATCCTAAGAAGTAATAACCTAAGGACCTATACACTTATGACTTTAATACATTCTTTCTCGGGAGAAATATACTCGTGACAAATACGAGGTAGTAATCGTATGAAACCGTTCGTGGACCGATAAATATCCCGCGGGAAAATTCACCACTGGAAGTTTAGCAAAAAATCTAATTGCTTTTCCAGTAATTTCTCTGTCATTATCGCTTCGAAGTAATATAGAAATAACTGAAGTGACCCGCCATTAGTCTGTATCTTTTTCCATATTGCAAAGTCTAGATTAGATACGGTAGAGTTAAGATAAAACTGCATACCAATTAGTATGAATGAAAGCTGAAATGATTTGTTTTCGTAAATCAATTTTCAGATAATATTTTTGATATATTCGTAAATTAATTTTGATTTGCAGCAAATAATAAATCAGATGATATGCTTTTGGGATTTCAGATACTCGCAAATATTTTAACATTTCAATGTATTGGAAAAAAGTTTAAACTTAATTGCTATTTTCTTTAAACAGATTCCTGGACAATGTGCAAATTGAATAAACTTCTAAATTCAGAGCGCGATACTTTGACAACGGTATTTTTTTCGTTTGAACAATATATTATAATGTATGCAATTTAATAATGATTGTTGCTTTCGCTGAAGTAATATGTTTAGTTTTTTTTTACTTCCATATGAATCAGTAATTTTCTTGTTAAAATTGGGTTTCTTCCTCTCTAAACGTGTATGTGTTTTTAAAAGCAATTTAGGAAGATAAGTTCCTGATCAATATCTTGCAGTGTGTTGCTGTCGACAGAAGACATAAAGTTTGGCTATTCTTTAAGTTTAGCAATTTCACTATAGCAATATGGAGCCGTAATTACATTTTCTGAAGTAGCAATTTGCTCAGCCACCCACACAGTGTACTCGACTCCTGATTAGATGCGTTATTGATGGATGATGCATTTAGGGCACTTGAGCCCATCACGACTCGGTTCATATGAATCATTTGTTACAATTGAGAGGGACATGTGAGCTTTATATCGTTCTGTTAAATTTGCACGCGTGAGAAAACATAATTTGAAATTGGTGGGCAAATTAGGGCACTAATATGCTTGTGACGTCGGTTGGAAAATAGAATACTATTTTTTGCTACGGTATATAAGACTGTTCATATACATGCAATATGAATAAATAGAAACTAAAACAATGGCTGCTAAAGTTTGCTTAGTATATTAAAAAATCCTTATTTATGAATAAAATAAGCTACAGAGTTCCCAATTAACTTTTACAAACTATATTAACTTCAACAAACGTCTACACCAAGAAATTGCTTTTAGAATTTATGATTAGAATAAAAATGACTCCTAATACATAGTACCCTTGCATCAGAATCTTGAAGAAAGTTCGCTATACTAAAATCTGAGACAGACAACAGTAAGACTGGAATAATAAAAAGCACGTTCAAGTAAATTAGCTATAACATATAAGCCGGAATAAATCGCAATCCCTTTGTCTGAGGATCCCAGTCGATGCAGCGTTATGGCGGACCGAGACAACAAAGGAACTCAACAAGTGCAGCCAGGGTGGGACCGGGAAATTGGAGGGACCCCTTAGGGTTGCCACTGTGTGGAATAAAGACAGGGTTTAGAAAGTAAACAGCTTTAGAGCTTGAACGAAGCAAACGTTTATAAGACCTTATAAGAACTTCCGATTCTGTTTCGTGGATTGTGATAAAATTATGAGTTCCGGTTAGAATCTTTTGTAGTTGATCCTCTTTCTGTAGAAAACAGGATGCAGACTATACCTTAAACAAAAGAAATACTTCGTAAAAAAAATTTGCCTCACATACAAATAGTTAGCGAAGCATCAAAGCTACTAAACTTCAGGAAAATTAAGTCGTGGTCGAGTATTATATGCCTTACTACTATATTACCTTACATCCCTTTGTCTGAACATAGAAATTATGGTGATCCGAGACAACAAAGGAATTCACCAATCAGGGTGTGACCAGAAAGTTGGAATAACCCATATAAGATTAACATTGTACAGAATTTGTATATTTTATAGTACCTACGTGTATAGGTATAGATATAGAAGCAACTGTGACTCCATGATACTATAATACTCATATAATCAAAAATTTTCCATATTACAATTTTTCAGTAGAGCCACCCAATTGATTGATTTGGACTAACAAGACCAACAATATGTCATTGTTTAATTATTTGAAAATATAGTGTTATGGCTACTTTCGATTTTGACGACTCAAATGATTCAAAAATTTTGAAATAAATTATTAATTGGCAACCCTATGTAAAATGGATACCCTAGCTGGAGGTAGACAGCTAGTGGCAATTATTTGTAGTGTCTGCACAGTACCCCCACAGACGATGTTTTGACGGCGAAGCTTACGGAAAATTGAAAATATTCTACACTATTTTTAATATTTTATTTTTTTATTAAGTTCGTTAGTTCTTGTCGTTGAACACATTCCTAATCTTTCAATGTATTTAAATTATTTAGAACAGTCCTGTAACGTATGGGCATTTTTAAGCTTAAATCAAAAATATATCGGATTAATATAACTAGAATATAGTCTAAACTCATAGTGGAAGAGAAAAATTAAGATATAGCATGTGGCCAATATAAACGAAACAAGCAATGAAAGGCGACAAAATAACACAAATAACTTCTGTCAGCTTGAATACATTATAGAAAACCTTAATTTATTTTCCTTATCATAAATCAGCGCATGGAATATTAATAATTTAGACCAAGGACACAACCGGTGCGACCTTTGAAACATTTTACATCTGTTTTCTACAAGGCTAATATATAATTAATTTTATTTCAATTATTCTAGGCCATATTATACAATACCACTGCAACTTTGTAGAAGCTTCTCTGAATATCGAAAGACAGTTAGTAATAGTTTGATATAAATTATTGTAACACTACACACTCATTAAAAAAAATCTCACCATAATATAATCTGAACGAACACTTTTCTGAAACGAAGATATTTGTGTAATTTCAACGAGTTGCAAAACTTTATAAATCTGCTCTTACTAATGTCTATCAAATTAAATAATGAGTTACAATAATCTCAAACTACCCTCTTAAATTGAGTTCATTGACTTTTACAAACATACCATTGACTTGCTAAACACAGTATGGACAGCTAAAAGTGAATGAACCCCGTTTAATAATTTAAAGAGCAGGTTATGACCTGACCCAACAACGTCGTTGTTATGCTAAATAATGTCCCGTGTGTCAAAATTTGCGTCATCAAACTCGGACCGAGTTTTGTTTTAAGTTTAATTTGCAAAACTTTATCTATAACATTCCGTAATATCTATATTATTTTTATATTATGATTGAATTTTAACATTTTAGTAGTCGTTAAAATAAAAAAAAACCGTTCTTTAGTTCGTGTTTGGGAAGCCATCTTTTATCCGGTAAGAGCTAAGAATTAAAATATATGCTACAATACAAAAATCATTTTTTTATACAAGTTACCAGGATCGAGAAATATTTAATGATAGTTGAGTAAAAACTTACATAACGACTAGTCGGTTACAGGAATTTTCTCATTTATCACGGTTGTTATAAAACAGGTAAACGTAATAGGATATTACAAAATATTTCTCATAGAAATTGTGCCTTATTTCGTTAACAATTCGCTTTTTCCCCATTTACGCTCTCACTGATTTTAAAATTCGATTTTACATTGTACAGGGTAAGCGCTAACAATGCTATTTGTTAAGGTAAAAGTGAAAATCTTTCAAAAGAAACATCAAGGCAAAAGACAATGGTTTTCAAGTTCCTCTCCCAAAGAAACGAGGTCAAAAATGCAGCGGTGGCTGGCATCATCGAAGAAAGCATTGACCTATATTTACGGCGTACACTTCTTGACTTTGTTTTTCCTGCATCTATTTTGAAACGTGACAGAAATAGCTCCAATCGCTTTATGGCACTCTGGTACTTGTAATATTGATCCGGAAATCTTGTTTACAGCTGTAGCTTTGCCAGTAGCAGTGCTTCTATTTTCAGTAAACTAAGATTTATTTAATCAATTAGTCTATTTTATGTTAAAAAAACCGGAAAAACGGAAGATGATAAAATACCATTTAATACAATCATTATAATTTGAGATGAATAGGATAGTTTTATGTAGGTATTTAACAAAAATGTAGACTAAACTCAGAGACACTAATCCGAATGAAGTTGTCGATTGATATCCTAGAAACCCAGCATTTTGTTTACAACAGTGTTTGTTTTCATTCGCTCCTGTGCGCGCAAACCGATAACCTGTGACCTAGTTAAAGCTGGAACATGACCCGAGTTGACCTCTCGGCCTAGGTTAGAGTCACCCGCATCCCTCTCAGCCTTATCAACACTGGCCTGAAATCTCCTGAGCTCTCATGTCGCTCTAGTACTATTCTTATTTGGGATTGAAATGTTTTGGCAAAACATTGCATGGCAACGACAAATATGTAAAGGAAACAACAACGCCGCTATCAACTAACACTGAACTATCAAAATATTTAATATAAAAACTGTATAAAGATCACGTCTACTTCTTCCTTTGTTTATTTCATATCACTCAACATGGTTCATAGTAGATGATTGTCCACTTCTGTTTAAGGCTTCAATCTTGGTAATTGATAATAGCTCGTAAATCCGAACTCATTAAAATGGAGTGGACAGTGGACAGATGAATCAGGATCGCCGACTCGTTCGTACCAGATTGCATATAGCAGTAGCGAGCGACCCAATTAGAGAGAAAATTGCTTGACACGGCCTGTCTTACAAGCACGATAAATACAAGAAGAGACATAAGAAACTATGCTATTTTGTTGAGGGTCTTTTCTTTTTATTCAACATTCTCTAACTTAAGTAAACAGTGTTATTTATTAAAAAACTGGTGGACATATGAACGTCACAAATACATTTCCAAACAAAACAAGACTCGTAAATATCTGATTCTACATCCATATTTATGACATTCGAACTTCAGTGCTTCATCCAAGTAATGTTGTGTATGAATTCCCTCGACATACCTGCCTGCATTCTGTAAGATCACCGGACTTGTTTCAACGTGCAATTTGCGTCATAAAGCCCTATAAATAACTGCGAACGATGCTTCAGGAGAGATAGAACGGACGCCAATGAGCAACAATGAATTCCACGATATGATCGCTTTTAATGATATCCAACTAGATGGTTCGTATGGAGATTTTCGTGAATCTGTTTTGTACTTTAACCGGTGATAAATTAAACTCGGAAGTAGGCAAATCGCACAGATCTTCAACGTTCGTAACGCGAAGAGCGCTTTTACTTGCACGATTTATGACTACGAGCCGCCGAGGCCAAGAGATGGAAAATAAGTGGCAAAACTTCAACCTTAATATAAAATAAGCAAACTTTACTTTGACGAATTGCATTTAAAAGCAATATGGAGGTCAATTCCATATTTCTTCGGATTCCAAATTTAGCTGAGATGAAGTATTTAATGTTATTGTTCCGAGGTTGATGAACGCTCGTGAATCATTGAATAAATTGAGATTAATGTTGAATGCGTCTTGCATTAATATATTGCGGTGAAGTGTTTCACAGTAATAACTTGCATCTGGAGATTTTTGTCTTAAAAATATTTAAATTATGTTTTCACGTCAAACATCATTCTCGGCGTTATCTGTTAAACATTTTATTGATCTGTTTTTGAACAAAAAACTTCTTTGCAAAGCTACAATGCACTCAAAATTAACATCAAAATCAAATCCCTTTCTCCTTCAAGAAACTGCCATTCGACATACCAGTATTATTAAAACAGAAATCGTAACAATAATTTCCTTTAAAAATTTAATTAACCGCAAACTCAGCGTAGCAACAGGGGTGGTTTTCATTAAAAACAAGAGCTAGTCTGTGCATGTGACGCGATGCCCTAGTTTCGTGGGTCAGATCGGTTGCCATCGCATTTACGTTGCACTTCTAACGAGCAAATGAATTTTTGAATACTATTTAACTATGAGTAAAAACACTGCCCGTTATGGCTATCGTAAACAAAAATATTTATTCATACTATGAAGTGGTGAGACGAGCTGGACGGACTCCTGATGGTAAGAGAAACGCCAGCCTATAACCAATGCCCATAAACAAAAATATAGTTTGTAAACATCACAGTGAAATAATAGGAATCAAGCCAAACAATTGCATTTGAGAGCTATAACTGTAATTATTAATGAAAATATTCATTTGTTAAATAATAGATATTTGACGCATAGGTACTTAACGCTTATTCGACAATAGCTAGTAATGTTTCAAAAGTGGGTATTAATAAAGCACGTACACGAAAAAAGATACTTTAATTATATAACTGTTTTAAACATTACAAAATCTAAACTTAAATGATAAAATTGATTGGACTTTGAACATGAGATACGAAAGCATAACTTAAGTGAAAATTATAAACTGCTAAATTAAAAATAGCTTAAAAGCACTTAGTAGGAGCATAATAAGTATTCTCGACCTATAAATAAGCATGCACGATAAGCCATTGCCTTGGATCGATTGCTTGTAACTTGTAGACTATTTAGTATGAAATATTTATCAAAATTATAATAAACTAGCTGACCCGTGCCCACTTCGTTGAGCATAATTTTAACAATCCTCTTTTTATATAGCCTATGACACTGAGCAATAATGTGGCCTTCTATTGGTCAAAGAATTTTTAAAATCGGATCAGAAGATCCCCAGATTACCCCTTACGATTTAACAAACACACAAACTTTACTTCTTTATAATATTAGTATAGATTACGCCTCCTTAACGTACTATTAAAATATTTTTAGTATATTTTATCATTTTGTATATTTCTATTAAGTATTTTGTCGTTTTAATATCTGTCAAGACAAGTATTGTATTTTGTGGTTGCCTGCCTGGTCAAGATCAGTTCTTTGTAAACTATGACAATTGCTATTTGAAATAAATGAATATCCTACTTCTTCTTTATGTAAAGCTAAACCGATACTCCGTCTTACAACAGTTTGGTAGAAATTTTTGTATGCATAAAAATTTCCTCCGCATACACACACATACACATTTATGCCAAAAATATTGAAGTGTCAGTGAGCACATTAAAGGATTAACATCGCTAATGTAGTAAGGTTACTGAGCGAATGAGTAAGAACATTGTACAAACTTTTTCTGCAATATGACCCGATTCGCATCGCTTATGAACCAGGTTCAACTTTTTCTCAACGGTATTTCGAATGTTATTATAACTGTTACTCATAAACATGTACGAACATGAACTGTATAAATATTCGCAACTCATTACTAAAATTGTATTGCGTTACCGTAATGTTGTAGGTACCAACAATTTTGTATAATTCTTCGAATTAATCAAATATTTGTAATCTCTCTTCCCATCACGCAAAAACTACTGAACCGATTAGAACGAAATTTGGTAGACTTAGTAGATGGTCTAGAGCCTAGGGAAGGACATAGGCTACTTTTTTTAAAATCAACCCCCAAAAGGTTGCGCGAGGGGTGGAAACTTTTTATAATTTTACGCTTTCACGGCCAAACCGCTGAACCGATTGTAATGAGGTCTAGAGCCTGAGATAAAACATAGGCTACTTTTTACTGGAAAAAGGGTTATAAGTGGGAAGGGAAAGTTTACATGAAAGTCCACGGGAACGGAGTCGCGGGCAACAGCTTAGATTCCCATCAGTCGGGATCGCGGCCAAATGTATGCTATTCGTCATGAAAAATGTGATAATATAATAATTCTTAACTGCTTGTATATACTAAATATAAGGCAAAAGTACGAATTTACTGTGTCAATTCCAATTCAAACAAAACTTTTCGAATACCAAAGCTTTCCAATTACCGGCAATCTAGCAAAAAGCAGTCGTTCTATTTCGGACTAGCCAAAGGTCAGACTCGACACATATATTTATGAATGAAATAATTAACTAACAGGTAAAGCATACGTTTATTGTGTTATAATAATATCCATTCGTTAACCTTTGCTTGACGAGGTCATTGCTCCCTAGCCTAGCGTTCGATACCCTTTTCTCTTTGAATTTTTATAACGCATTACGCAATAGAAGGTCGTTTACTAGCATTCGAATTCAAGAGCAGCTGATGTTTATAGCTAAGGCTAAGGAGTGACTAATGCGACCATATTTATCTTCTATATAAAGTTTGGTTAGGAAATTGTTAGTACCTATTGGGTAGTCATAAGCTATTCC
>JADANM010006310.1:7697451-7713129 GCA_026213755.1 Eurema hecabe | reverse complement strand
AAGTATTCCGTTACGTTTTTGCACTAATTACACGGGTTCATGATGGATGTCCGTTTCTCAGAAAGCCAGGTATAATAGAGCTGAATGTTTTCTCACCAGCCACGTTTCAAAAATAGTGATATAGACTTAACAATGGGTGTATAAAAACAGCAGGTGAGCTGTATTTGCGACGCTTGACGTTACAAAGTTCTACAGGGATCGTGTTCGAGTTGCGCAAAAGCAGCCAAAGGTTCACGCTTCACGTTCTAAATGAATCTGTTTATAACCAAATGTTTAGGTGACCTCCTTCTCGTTATAAACACGTGAGAAATTATATTTGTGAACGCTATTGCTTTGCACTACACACGTTTTAGTACCTACTACAGGAGTTAAATGACACATATTTGTCTTAACCCTCCACGTAAAAAAGTAGTATGCGATCTATCTACATGAGAATGTAACTTTCGATCGGGTAAGTTGACTTTTGTAGTCTTTGATTTAAAGGTTTCTTATTCGTAATGCCACGTATGTCATGTTTATGGAAAGTCATGTAATGGGGTGGATTAAAGTACAAAAAAAGAAGTGGAGTATTAACTGAAAAGGCCTGCTCGGCGTATTTCTAAATTAGCTATTAGAGTCAGGAATCTTTTTTATATTTATTATTCTTATAAATGTAGATGTACGTTGCTTACATATACAGTTCATATTAGAATACTCTGTTAGTTTATATTATAACATAGCAAGTACCAGGAAACTTACAAGCCCTAACGACCACCATTATTTCCTCACAACTTAAACTAGTACTTGCCTTTATAACCGCAAGCAAATCAATCCTATAAATTGAAAGCTAAAGTAATTAGTTTTCACGCAAACGTGTCGCCGGAACGTTTACCAATATACTGCCAATTAAATGAATTTGCAGATTTTCTACCTCGTTGTTTGTGTTACGAATCGATATCCTTTGTGAAAGTGGGTTATTGCTGGCACGTGTATGTGGCTATTTGAGTAGGTAGGACACTTGCATTGTCGCCGTGCAATTACTAAAACCAACCATATACTCTGGGGTGTACCTTCATTAAAATCACCTCCATAGAGGTAAACCTGTGGAGGTGATTTCGCTATATTCTTGTCTTTTAACAGTCTTTTTCTATTATTATCAGTCTTTACTGATGAAGAGGTAAAATAGTGGAAAAAGATAAACTACAGATTAGTGGATCTTCTGAACCTATTTTAAATAAATAATTCATGACATAGCCTAAAAACATATCCAATAACGTCTGGCAATCCACTTCAGAGCCGTCATTCTCCACGAGTGTCCACAATTTTGAAAAAAAAACATCGTCACCTCTTTTTATCATCAGTATGTATAAACTATAGATGATTTATAGATTGCTTGTGACACTGTATGACAAATGATCATACAGTCATAGCACCATAGAGGGATACAAACGTGATTAATTAATGCAGTCGTTGCTACATGTACCTGCAAATCGTGCACGTGAACACCTGGCAATGTTTTATAAGCTTCATACTTGTATTGCTTTGTCGGAACTATTCATTATTATATATTATAATAATTAACACATCCCATTTTTGGACTTTACACGCTGACTTTGTTTGTTTGCTCTTCTATTAACTACTGATAGGATTTTACTGAAGTTAGACATACAAGTAGATTAGCTAGGATACTCTTTATTCCGGTATTGATACTTTCCAAGTCCACACCTATGAGGTTTTACAATCATCTTATCTATGTAATCTAAACTCTACATATTTGACGATTGTTTTGTCTTAATATATTCTTTTTTATCATCGAAGTAATTCGAGCAAATGTCGTGTCGAGCTCACCCACAAAGGTTTCCATATCTCACACACCAGTCACAAACTATCAAATTTAAAACCAGAACCCATTGAATCCAAGCCCTTGCATTTATTTACTTTAACTGCTAGCGTCATAAATATTTATGCTACACAAATCTGGGGTAAATGTGGCATTATTACATATTGCAACATTTTCAAACAGTGTTGCAAGAGGAAGCACAAAGATAACACGTTCCAGTTCCTTGGCTTTTATCTAAATAAAGCACCGTTTAATGTTTATCCTAACTTTATTATAATGATGTAAATAAGACCTCAATTCGCAATCAAAGACGCTGCGTAGCTTTGAAATGGATTGACTTAGTTTAAAGGTAAACTAAACAATTAACTAAAAATAATATAGTAACAATTTGAGGACAGATTAACTATTAGATGGACGTTAAAGAAGTTTAAAGGAAGGGACAACTGGTTCTTATCTCATGATTGTAGTCTATAATCAGGAGTGTATTGGCTCTTGTCGGTGCTGCTATATTAATTTCTCTCTATCTTTCCCTTTTGTGCTTTTTTTCGAGATCGTCGTATTGTACAAAATGGCCGAACATCCTTCCATAATCCTTTTCCCTCATCCCGCCAATTATCCTTCACAGTAGTCTCTTATTGTTCCTCTCTACTCTAAATTATTCCTAAAATACATTTAACATTTTAACACAACTTACGTAGAACTTTAATTAAAGAATTTCTGAAACCCTACCATTGTAATTCCAAACTTTGTTAAGGTATGGATGCAATTTTCCATTGCAACGTCAGCTATAGTAGTTTCCGGTAGTATTTACGTATTGCAAATTTAAAGAATAACTGTCTGATTTTATTACTCTTCTTTGATACTAAAGCGGGTTCAGTTATATTGAAGTACTAGCTGTGCCCAGCGAATTCACCCGCGTGGAAGCGGATGAAGAATTTTCATCGCTTTAACCATTTTTACGCAATAAAATTTATTTGTCTTTGACATGATCTTAGTTAGAATTTTAGGAGTCAAAGCGTTGAAAGTAGACTAATATAATGTTTTAGTGGACATTTTTATTAGAATTTTTCTAAATGTCTGACAGTTGACTAGTAAATTAATTGAATAGTTAATTAGTAATTACTTTACTACCACGGGGTAATCACAAGTTCAGTGTTCTCTAAATTAAATGTAACTGTTTTTTTTAATACCTACGTCCTATATATCTGATTAATGATATTATATTTATCATATACATTGACTCTGATGGTAAAAAATAAACAATAGCAAGAAACAATTTAAAGAATCTAACATTATGTAAAATAAAAAGATTAAAAAGAGCCACCACACACAGCGTAGTCTACGCTATACCTAAAACTGAAATTTCTTTTGACACCTCATTCAATTCATTAATATCAGATAATTTCTTACATACATGCATAAGAACAAATCCTTCCAAAATTATTCTATTTTTCATAGTCTCCATAGTTGGGTAAAAAATAGCGAAAATAATATCAAGAATATCGCTATAGAAAAAAATTGAAAGTATTCTAACGACAAGTTTATATATACGACAATAAAATAGTGTTTCATTTAGCTAATGAGGTCAGGAACATAATATTTCTTTCGCGGCGCAATGACTTTTAAATAAATAGTCAATGTAAATAGTATGCGCAATTTTCGGGTCGTTGAACTACGTAGGACGAATTTAGAAATAAAACGCAGTTTAGAAACAATAACAATATAGTTCTAGATATAACATCAACTTTATAGCCCACGATGTAAATTAGGTTTTTACATTGGACATTGAGTCACGTTGGCATGGTTCTAATTTTACTTTCATACATACTGATTTATTATAAAAATCACCCTGCTTAGATGTATAAAAAAGTTGAAAACCGTTAGAATTAAATTCCCAGCAAGGTCACTGAAATTAAATAGGAGGCTCGGCGTCATAAAGCGATCTCCTAATAATTAATAGGACAAATCCTGAATCGCACTAACGTTATTTACCACCGGCTACACAGTTCGGCTGTCTTTATGACTGTATTTACTTTCACAATCCGGAGGAATAGTAATTAAAATATTTTCTAAGTTAAGGCTTTAAATACTAGATAGCTCATAAGGTAAAGTTATTATTATAAACATTATTTTTAAGAGCAGTTTTCCCCTTCTTCCTCTTTTAACGCTCAGCAATAAACATTTGCGCAATTTACACACAATCTACCAAGTCCTTTGTTAAGTCCGTTTGCGGCAAGAATCTCTATCTTTATAAAGGTGTTTGCTGGTCGTAAATAATATCAGTACGTAACAATAGGTGTGCAAGAAACATGAGCGCGCTCGGAGCGTTTCGTTGTATCGCGGTTAAATTTAAAAGAAAACCGCATAATGTTCGTCGAAGCCACTCGCTGACAAGTTAATTTAATCTCTGTTTTATTTCATTGTGGCTTAGCGGCTAAACGATTGCATCGCTGAAGATAATCAAAATTTATTTTGTCGTTTTTTTGTTTGTACTTAGTTTATTTCTTTTAAATCTTTTATGTAATGTTTAAGCTTATTTACGTTATTATAAATGAAGACTCTAAGTCTGTCTGTCTGTCTTTTCACAGGATTTCTTGTAAATTTCACCATCAAAATGACTTATGAAGTACATGTAGGATTAGGATTACATATACCGAGAGTGACCGGGCCGCTAGTTATAATTATTTTCCTATATTTGTAGACAGAAATAATAATTTAAATAAAATTGAAACAGTGATTCTCATTAGTCTCTATACCAACATACGTTAATAACACCCACTACATGTAAAAACATAGAATGTTTACGTATTTATTTTACTTCCAATATTGTTTATATCATCATTTTTTACATTAGGTATAACAGAAAGTCACGTTCTACCGCACCACCTTTTTAATTGTATAATAACTTCGTCACTTCAAAATTCATCATGAGATGTGATTATACTATCAATTTATAGCAGCTTGTTAAATATAATTGAACGTGTCTATTTTAAACTGGGTTAGTTTAACGAATGCATGTCAAGCCGATATTAGGGCCAGGGCGCGTCTTAAACTCGGCTTAACCTATCGAATGCTATAAATTGTATGCAGCACTGATCAGCTGTTTACATCCTATTATGAAGCCTTATGCATACAGCCTTATACATAATAAAAGTACAGTTCCTTTCTTTGTTTGCGGTGAAGTCTGAAATATAATCGGTGAAGTCTATTTGGATTTTAAACTAAATTTCAATATTATTTTTATTATCCTTAGGGACCCAATACGTAATGGAAATTTTATAAGTATAAATTAATAGTGCCTAGTTATTTTTCTAATATTTTGACACACATTAGCTTAATTAATTAAATTAAGCTAATGTGTGTTTAGATATCTAGATATTTTGCACCTTGCAACCATAATGTGATATTTCCTTTCTTACTCTGTGATTCTTTAAGGACCGCCATATTTATTGTATAAGGATTAGAAATTCCTATGTTGTTTTTTCCTCAAACCTATCAAAAGATTTATATATTACCAAACAATAAATATCTTTATAATATTAAGTACTTTCTTGCTAGATGCCGTTAATGTACGTTCGTATGCACGAGAGAAGCTACGTGGGGTCTTTGTATATAGCGGCTTAGTTCATGACCTGAGAGGCGACTGCGCTAGAACAATACAAGAACTCGTTTCGTATTGTAACACGATATAGCTGTATGCTTTGGATTACGCCCGAGATAAGCAGGTAGCTTAGAACCTTTGTTTTTAAACAGGCTGATTTCTAAACCACACAAAAGTAGGGTAAAAAGTATTTAATATTCGAGTATAGTATTATTGGAGATGTAGTTTAAATGTATTTTCCCAATAAAGATAACAACAATTTAATAAGCTCTCGGTCGAATTATTATTGTCGTTTCTGGTATTTTGTATTGAATATTTAAATTGACTTTGAAATTTTAATGCTGCATGGTATAGGTAGACTCTATAGAGTACACATTGTACTTTTTTTGTTCGTGTTTTTTTAATGATTTCTGTCATTATAACTTTTTAATCTGCTGAGAGGTATTTTATCATACGTTTATTATATAACATTACTTCATAATTTAATAAAAACATAGTCATAACTTATTCAACAGACTCGTTAATTTAATACATGTTTACTTATTTAATTCTGCTATTATTTTTCCTTAGAACAACGCATAAAAATAAATGTTACGAGTCATTATATTGGCTTTGCAGTTAATCAACATCTATACGTATGTATTTACTGTAATTTGTCCAGTGCGATTAGCTGGCTAATAGCTTCATAACGTATAAAAAACTCGTTGAATAGCTTTCAAAGAAATTCAAGTTCAATTGTAAGTAACAAAGACGACACGAGCCAATTTATCTCCGTCTCGAGACACACAAGAAATTGTGCTAATGCACTTTGCATCGGTACCTACTTGATGGAATAAATAATATGACCAGTCGAGCCGGTCCTGCCGGCCCCCCTCGCCCCGCCGCGAACAGCTGACTGGGTACCAACTCAATAACAAAGAAACTGGGAACAACGCCACTTGCTACATAGCCCACATTAAATCCGGCTCGTGTGGAACACCAGTTTGTTTATATTATCGATTCCATACATTAATTGACTATACAGAATTAGTTCATGAGATTTATATCTAAGAGGTTTATCGATCGCTCAAATAATACATTTATAGCTATGAAATATGTTTTGAAATGACTTTCGAGCGCAAAACATTAGTGACAATGAATCCGTCTGTGAAAGGTGAACCTAACAATGGGCATACTTGCCTTTCTGTTCATCCAATACAGAAGACACTCGATATATTTTGCTGGTCGAAAGAATGTCTTTTATACAATTGTCTTTGTTTCTATCGGTATCACGGATTCATTTTATATAAGTCAATATCACTTATGTCGTAGTTTTCACTTGCGAATGTCATGGACCGCGGAACGATCACGACACGAAATATAAAGAATATATTGGTTTTTTAAGTACTGTATAGTCTTTGTTTACAATGATAAGGCTTTTACGTGTTATTTACATCACTTTTCAGAGGCCTGCGAACGTGATAATCGTTGCACTGCCTGCGCACTTTATTTGCGCTGCTGCGTCAAAAACAGACGGCGAAGAAACGAAAGCAAACTCGTTATTTTGTTACGTACTATTTTTTGTCTCTATCACTAGCCTAGATCGGTGCATCGTACAATATTCCATCTCTGTCTTTCAGTTGACAGTTACGACATGTGTTGCTAGATATTGATTTAGAATTTCACATCCTTTTTATTACTTTGAAACCGCAAATGTAGGTAGAATTGCTTAATGCGAATAGATCATACCTGAGTAATGTTCCCCGTAATATTGACTTTAAAACATATCTAACCCTATTACTTGACAATTTTTATTGGACAATTATTGTTGAAGAGCTTTTGAGGTTCCTTGTTTTGTGGTTAATAATACTATAATAGCAATACTAAGTTCAAATAGCCTTGCATCCAACCAGTACCTATGTTATGTATAATTTATATGAATTATTTTTTAAGTTCTACACCTACATATGTTTTAACATAATTATATCACTATCATAAGTAGTTTTGTTGAGGTAATAGTATCACCATCATATTTCATTATAACTACTTAAAAGATGTTTTTTGAAGTATACAGAGCAATAATTATGGTTTTAGATTGTGTTATAAAAATTTGCTTTATACATCAATACCTTTTAACATTTAAGGGAGTAAAACAACTTGTAATAAAAAAAAAATAAAGGCGAGAAATAATAAGCCCATATGCAATCAGTACTTAAACGTTTATTATATCACACTGCAGTATATACAAGTAATGAGCTTCATGTAGTCTTTTGCCAGAATTTGGCGGAGTTGCGCGGCGTCTTGCCCTTGCCAGAGTTCTTTTTGGGCACTGAATGAGACTCGCTCCCACCGCCCGGTGCTGACTCGTCATTCTCTGCTTGTGTTTTTAATGTTTTCTTTATATACATTATCTGTAAAAATAAATTTTGTTATATGACTCATACTAATTATGTGTGTGTATTATAGTTCTCCTGGACTACTATTTGCAGGTTAAGATTTTACTTGATAATTTAACTCACAACTTTGAACTTATTTTTTATACATGGCAACTACTTATACTCTATATGGTACATAAATAATTGTCATAATGTAAAAATTTTATCAACAAACACAGTTGCTAGGAAGATCTAGCTATCTATCTTAGCAAAAAAGCCTTTAATCTCTCAAATAAAGTGTATGTTTGGACATTTTACCAATAAATTGTTTTTTTTTATTAAATTTGGATTCGTTGATTTGTGACACCCATTATACCTAAATATTGTTGTAATAAAAATGACTGCTTACCTTTTGATTCAAATTTCATATTTAACTTTTTTTTTAATATTTCAAATTGCAATAGACTAAATTGTCGTTAGTACCGAAATATATACATACTTCTTGATCAATCCCTTGTTGATGCCTAATCGCCTTTTGTTTATGGTTGTTGGCGCGTACAATATGGCGGTCGACAGATATGAGGACAGCTTCGCAGGCATTGCACCAGTCCGCCAACACATCCGCGATCGCCGCCGCATCTTCCTGCCTCGCGTCACGCCCTAAGGCCACATCTACTTCCACCCTTTTACATTCTTGATCAAGTTTACCATGTATTATATCTGTAAATAAAGATAAATAATAATATAGACAAGTATGCTTTATTATTTTTATACTATTTATTATTTTGCTGATTTTAGTTATTATTATTTATTTATTTATTTTACACTTCGTTACACATAACAATCTAAACATTATAAAGTAGAAAACATTGTGGTTACAGGCGGCCTTATCACTTAAGTAACAGGAGTGATCTCTTCCTGGCAACCAAGTCAGGACAAAACATACATATAAATAAACAATTAGGTGGCGTTATGTTTAGGTATGTACATAATATTTTTTATAACTTAATTGAATAAAGATAATAAACTGATTTTGACTACTTTTACTGGCAGTTTAACCTTAGAACTGCCTTCAACAGTTTAAAAGTTAAACTGCCCTCTCCACAGAACAATTTTTTGAATTATTCATAATTTACTAGCTAAATTAGTTATATAGGACCAAATAAATTATAATGAGCTTGTATGAAAAATATGTATATGCATTTATGTGCTATTTTTTAAGTTATTACTATTATTATCATACAATTATATCATTTGACAAAAGATTAAAAAACGAAATGTGAGTCCGATGATAAACGATTGAGACTAAATTAAATGTAATTGAATTTACTAAAATATTAAGGTATATTTAACATGCTGTTATCTATGGTTTTACCTGCATGGTTACCATTCCTGGAATAACCAGATAAAGGTATCCTACATGTTAATAGCCTTTGCCCTAATGATACAGCAGAATGAAATCAAAATATAACAAACAATTTAATTAACTTTAATATTACACAAATTCCTCATGAAATATTGAAGCGTGATTCCCTATACTTACCAGCATATATAGCTTCAATTATTAAGTCTTCTAAATCCCTAACATTTTTGATATCCAATTCTTTAAGCAAGACACTATATGGAATACATTTTTCTTGTGTAGCTAATGTGGCAATTGTTAAATGTTGAAGCTTTTTACATTGTGCCGGAGTTAATTCTAAATATTCTGACTTGTTTTCGAGGTAATCCTTGTATGTTCCATATGCAAATAGATTTAATGTTTTGAGATGTTTTTCATATGGTCCGCTTTCAAGCTGTAATGAGAAAAGTTTGCATTAAGTAAATGGTTCTAAAATAGTCTTATGTAGCAAATAAATAAACTAGGAAACCCGTAGATATATAAAACAAGAGCCAAAAGATTTATTTATGTATCAAAAATCTTTAAAATAAGTTTTCGTTTTATAGTACTGTATACACATTGTCATACGACAATACTAATCAATAAGTTTGTTTGTTCTCCTCTCCTAAAAATTTCTTGTTATTGTCATCTTGCTACATATGAAACAAAGGGAGAAACTGAGAACTTCACAAAGAGGTGTTACTTTGAATGTTATATAGAAAATATTTCTGCTAATATGAAATAATTATACTTGCGATTAATTTCGGATTTATTGGATATAATGACGACGAAGATTTAACATCACAAAAGCAACTAACCTCTTTGATGTTTGGCATTTCTAATAACTCTCCAAATACATGAACTCCTGGTGCATCTAGTACTTGTTTGATTAATTCTGCACATGCTGATCCCTTAGCACCTTTGGCAAGTAGTACAAATTGTTCAAGAGGGTGATTTGTTGCTACCGACAGAAGAGACGATGGCTCGTCCCTGTCCATTGACATAGGATTCATAGTGACTCTTTGACTTTATTACACAGAAAGATATTTAAATCGTGAGAACCAACGAAATCTTAAATTATTATTTATCGTTTTAGAGTTGGATTTACGTTTATTTTAAGCTTACAAAATGTTTTATCTTATTGACATTTTGACACTACTCACTACTGTTAAAGTGTTAAGTATGACGTCTTGTGCGCGCTACCACAGACTAGTACTACAGTTTTTATTTACTTTTCAAAATATTATATCGATTCGAGTAGTAATTAAGAGATTTACCTCCTCGGTTTGATTATTTTGAATAATAAAACTATTAAGGCTAGTTTCATATTAAGAGTTACTGTTAATTTGAAATATAAGTCATGAATGATAAATTATGTTTTAGTTTTAGTTTATGGTTAGTTTTTAACAGTAATAAACATAAACTAATGAGTATTTATTACTAAAAATTAACTAATTTTATTCAATATTTCAAATAACCTTTCTAGTTATATTAATTTACAAAATTTAGTTATGACAATTTTATTATTGCCTGTAAAAATAAAGAATTTAAAAAAGTTAAGTACCAAAAACAATAAAATGGCGTCCGGGTTTTTGTGTGTGCGATAATGTAATTGTTTTGTATGAATTCACGGACTCTTATCAATCAAAGCAGTTCTTGGTTAATTTTATGACGTTAATTGTTATAAGAATGTGTTATTATAACTTTATAAAGTTAATAAACGTAACTTTTATATGAGATTACGTGCGTGTCAATGCAGTCTACAGCGTCCTGTGCCGCCTTTTTATTAAGTTGATAAGCTTATATTTAATAAAGAAAAGTCGTTTATTAAGCCAGTGTACGAAGATATGGTTTATATCCGCTATAATTGATGTTTTCATTAAAAGTGAGTGTTTCGGCGGTCTGATTGACGGGTGCGTTGCGCTTGTGTGCTTGTGGTTGTGAAAGCGTACATGATTATAATGGCAAAACTGTCATGACAGTACTGTTTACTTGTAAGGTGGACTTGTGTTGGTTTGTTTATTTTTCGATGTGGTGATAAGTAGTAATACGTAAAAATGTGTATGCCAACACCGACTAATGTGTCGGGATTCGCATATTCGTGGGGCTTTACTAGCTCCGCGGATCTTCCTAAAGGTGAAGTGGAGACTCCTAGCAGTTTAAGTTATACCTTAGGAAATACGGTAAGAAATAATTTACTATTTATAATTAATTTCGTTGTTAAATGCCAAGAATCGATGCTTTGTTGTCCAATTGGAAAATTCATAATATCAATTAATATGTGTATTATGCAAAACACATAATGGTCTATTGAAACATTATTTAATTTTATACAATAAATTGTTTAAAATTAACTTATAATCAGTAGTGAGGTATAGCCTAAATAAATAAGATTAGTTTTTACTTACATATAATTGAATGTTTTTAATTTTTTTAGGTTTAGTTTAAGTTTACATATCTATGATTACAGGTCTCGCCCGAAACTACTTTGACGGTAATGTCCCATAAGACCCCACAAGTCCAAGAAAAAGTTGGAACTGTGGTGGCATCAAATGCAGCAGCACAAGTAACCAGAGTTGTTACTACGGGCACTCCAGGGAGTGGTCGGAGGGCCATGTTTGTGTTAAATGAGACACCAACCCATACAATAAATAAGGTGTCACAGCAAAACCAAACTGCTACTATTCAAAGTGAATGTAAGTATCACATACCAATAAATTAAGAATATAGGATAGGAAATGTTTGTTGTGTTCCTTGTCTACTAGGTACGGATGATTCGAGTTTAAAATAACATTATATTTACCCATCATACTCACTTTATCATCTTATTTTATGTAAGAAATATCAGATGTTAATATTATCCTTATATGACAGTAAGTCAAATATTTTTATGATAGAATATGGATCAATCAGTAATCAAATGATTATAATTTTATATGAAAAGCAATACTTGGTCAGTAATCATTTTTTGTTTAGTTGTGAAAATAATTTGGAATTATAAGACAATTTTAATATTTATTCTATTCAAAAAGTAATTATGAGGCCAAAAATTATTATAAGTAGTTTTTGCAGATTTTTTTCTGATTTTCTATTTGCCTATTTTCAGATGCATCATTATCTTCAAAACCGTTCATGACACCAATAGGTCCAATACAGTTAACGGCAGAAGAATGTAATGAAATATTAATGAAACGAGCACTCCAGGCTCAGGGAATTGCGACCCCGGTGATAGATGCTTCGCAGCTTAACCAGACCTTATTGAATGGGGGTCTGAAAGGTCTTGCAGAAGTTACTACACAGCAAAACCAGCAAGAAACCATTCAAACAACAGTGCATCAACATCATTTGCTTCATACTAAACAGGAGCCAGGGACAGCTAATAATTCACCAAAAGTGAGTAATTGTAACAAAATGAAACAGTAGAACTTCGAACTAGAAGTAGAGGTGAATATAAGGATGTAAGGATGAGATTTTTTTGACAATAATTTTTTTATGGAAACATTTTAGAGACCAATTTTATTCGAACTGATTTTAAGCAAATCTTTGAAAGCGACCGAGAAAAATATATTATTTTTATTACTTAATGAACATAAAGCACGTTTCTTTAAAACATCACTGTTCACCTTAAAACAAGACTTATATTTGTTGCTTTTTCTTTACTTCACTTTGAACAAAAATCTTATATCTTTACAGCCTTTTAGTTTTTACTTAATTGTATAGTAAACTAGTATTAGATGGTGTTTTCACAGACGGAGATAATGAATAACTCAGTTATGCAAGCTCCCGTGCAGACTGTTAAAGAGAGGCCGTATTCGTGTGATGAATGTGGGAAGTCCTTCCTACTGAAACATCATCTTACAACTCATGCGAGAGTACATACTGGTACGTTTGACATTCACTTCAATGTTAAAAGCAATGTAGTGTTTTAAAATGTTTGTTTACTATTATAATATATATTCTCTTACCAATAGAAAGTAAAAATTCTGTGTCATATTAAATCATATATCAGTTATATCGAAACATACAATATGAAATTTTAAAAAGCTAGATTTTAATATTGAAATAAGATTAAAGAATACGAAGTTGTGTTCAGTAATGCAATAAAATATTTATTATGTTTCCTGACATCCAATGATTTAACTATTTTGTTTAAAGGTGAAAGACCACATATTTGCGGACACTGCGGCAAGGCATTTGCTCGGAAGCATTGCTTAAATACGCATCTTTTGCTGCACTCGGCTGACCGGCCCTATAGGTGTCATGAGTGTAAAATGGCATTTACCCTCAAACATCATCTTGTGACACATTCTAGGGTAAGTTATTCAACTACTAAGTATTTAATTAATATTATTAACGATACAATATGGTTCTAGACGACAGTATAAATGTATAAACATTAAAATGTCTGTATTTATGCAAAATGGAACCACCCAACAAATTTTCTTTTTTGGGTTTATTCAAGAATTCTTTTCTAAATATGGTCTAGTTTCTTATACCAAAAAGAACCACATCATAGATGAATGAATGACCATGAAATAGACCATATTATTATAATTATTGGACTTAATACTTATTACAATGATTAACTTTCTTATAACAATATAGATCAGCACAATTTTCTTATTTCAATTCACAGGTGCACAGTCGAGATCGTCCGTTTGTATGTGGCGAATGCGGGCGCGGGTTCCCACTCAAAAGGCACTTAGTAACACACAGCAAGTACCACGCTGGGGAACGACCGTTCGTCTGTAACGATTGTGGCGAAAGCTTTGCACAGAAGGTAAATATATTGTATTTAGTTTGTATAAAGAATGTTTTGTTATGCTTAAGCAAGTTTTATTACCATACTGTTTAAATTTATATAAAAATCAGTTAAATTCTGATCTCTTAACAACTAATAATCTAGCTAGGGATCAGTTGTGACATCTTTCGAAGATTTTGTTCGCCAATTGAATATTATTATCAACTGAACCCTTGTAAACTTTTGGCTAAGAAATAGAATGTTTTTTATTATAATTATTATATTAAGATAACGATGATGTTAAAAATAGTATGTCATTAAATTCCATATACAATAATCAAAAGACAAAACTTGTGTCTTCGGAATGGTTAAAACCAAACAATAGTTAAAAACAACATTTTTGTGGATTTTTAGTTTAAATCCATTGTTTTTTTTTTCGAGTCAACAATAATAACAGAAAAACAATTTACTATTTCAGGAACATCTAGTAATGCATAGTCGTTTCCACGGCTCACTATCACCATTTGTTTGTCCGGATTGCGGAGTGGCATTTGCCAGAAAGTTCCAATTGGTTAACCATGGAAGGGTGCATGGCAGAATACCACACTCATGTCCGGTGTGTTCGAAGGAGTTCCTGCAGAAACGAACGCTGATTTCTCACTTGAAGTATGTACTTACTTCTTATTTAAATAAAATTCTGATTACATTTTTATCTGATATTTTTAAATGTTATGTTAGACTAAATATATTATATGAAAATCATAATTGTTATTTTATAAAGCCTACTTCGTAAGTAAAACATCTACATTACATAAGCTATTACATTAATCATTAGTAATATAATATATTAAACAAAGACGGGTTTGTTACAACACTTATAACTCGAGATCGGCTAGACTAATTTTCATGGTTTTTGGTTTGTTGGATTTGTCCCCGCCCCAATATAAAAATTTACGCGGATGGTCAAGTCGCGGGTAACATATAGTAGTAATAGTTAGTAATAGTGATAAAATTCCCATTTCAGGATTCATACAGGAGAGGATACAGTGGCATGTCTAGAATGTGGAGAGGCTTTCAAATGCAAACCAGAACTACAGCAACACTGCAAATTGACAAACCATTGTATGAGCACGTCCACTCAACACCAGCAGACGCAACAACAACAGCAGCAGCAACAACAACAGCATCAGCAACAGCAAGCTCAGCAGCAGCAACAACAGCAACAGCAACAACAGCAGCAACAACATCAGCAGCAACAACAGCAACAGCAGCAGCAGCAACAACAGCAGCAGCAGCAGACAGTTATAAAACAAGACGATTTTAAACCACAGATAGTGCAGGTGTGCAATCTCTAAAATATTTTTTTAACAATTTTTGATATGCTTTAATTTATAAATGTTATAACATTATTGCAAAATTTTTTCGAATAGGTCATCGGAGCAGATGGTCAAATATTGAGTGAGAAGACTACACCGGGATATGCATGTCCAGAATGCGGTTCCTGTTTTAATACGAAGGTAATATACCTATATTTTTTTCCATTGTATGAATGATAATAACTTAAAGTCGGCTTGGAACATTAAGAAGTTACCTTCTACAATCTGTAGAACAAATTTTACATACGATACTACTAGTACAAATGAAGTGTATTGATGCAATTTCGTAACAGTAGAAAATTTTGATGTACAGGAGGCGCTGTCGCTGCACGTACGCCTGCACGCCGGCGACCGGACCTGCGTGACCGACCTGTGCGCGCTCACCGCCGCGCTGCAGCCCGGCCTC
>JADANM010006310.1:7671366-7684284 GCA_026213755.1 Eurema hecabe | reverse complement strand
GCAATAACATGTATGTCTGTGTGTGTATTGGTATCGAATGTTCTAAAATTTAGAGCATTTTTGTGAATGTGTAAAAAGACGATTCATGTACATTAGAAGTAGAGTAAGCGTAGACCGTTAGTCTGTAATTTTTTGTACATATCACAAAGTTTTGAAAGGCGTCATATTCGCGGTTTTTGTAAGAATTGTACAATGTGGGAGGACGCGCCACCAATATGGCGTCGTAACGCATTTAAGTTTTTATAATTTTATAATTTAACGGCCTTTTAAAATAAGCTTTTAAGTACATAGTTCCCACGGCAAGCTAACACTGTATAGTGCAATTCAATATTTAGATCTGAATAAGTTTTGGGAAACCTTATATTTTGGGTATAGACATTATAGAGGCATATACATAGACAAAAGATTACTTAACCTAAGTTGAAAGATATATTTGTAAATTACCATTTTCGTATTTTATTTCTACTTATGTATTATGTTTAAGAAATATGAAATTATTGGATTTAAATTGCTTTATATTATACTATCTAGTCTGTGATAGGGACTGTCTATAAAAGATTTAAAAAAATCATTTGAAGTTCTTTGATGTTAGCTCACTGAGACAATGCCTTTGTTTTTGAGAAAATGTTTTGTGTTTTGCCGTCTTATATTTATTATAAATCATGTATACAATTAAGGTTTTAGAGCCACCATTTTCCATAAATATTTTGTTTAGTTTCTGTGGTTCAAATAGCAGTGAGCTAAAACCGAAAACTAAAACAAGTGCTTCCGACTGTCCATGTTCATAAAATTGTTTTGTTAATAAAAATGTGTACCAGTTATGAGACACTTTAACTTAAAAGCTATATTTCCTAATCGCCACATTCAGCGCACACATTTTGATGTATTTTTTGTGTTAAGTTAACAATAATGTCAATTGCAGTATAAGTTCGAGTGCCTTCACAAGGTGTCCATTTTTATTTACAGAATTTAGTAATAGTACAGCAGTTTTCCTGGGACAGTATTATAGTTTCCAGAATATCATAAAAACACAAATGTATACAGGTTACGATGTTGGGTTATTCTCGTAAGCTGTGATACAATTTGTGTTGAAGTATTGATATGTTGAATCTTAATGTTGTTTGCCATTTACTTACATTGTAAATATATAGTGGATATCTATAATTTTTATATTAAATGAAAATATACATAATTAATGATAAGAACATGGTTTTATTTTCCTGAAACCCTGGTTATAATGACAATAATACATTTTAAAAGAGAGCAGATGTAAAGTTTTTTAATTAAATATTATAAATAAATATTTTTAAATAAATATTTTTCAGGACATTTATACACAGCGCCATCTAGTTCCAAGCTAAGCCGAAGCTTGTGTTATGGCAACTAGATAACGGAATAAATTACATATACATACTTTTCTTTTGTAAATACATACATACAATACATAGCAACACCCAGACCCCAGAAAAATACAAATGTAAATTACAAATATATTTTTCCAGTGTGGGAATCGAACACACGACCCTTCGCGCAGAAAGCAGTTGTGCTACCACTGCGCCAAGCGGTCGTCAAATAGTAGATAACGTAATAAGTTTTATGAAGCGTTTGAAGGTGACACTAGCGTAATATTCTTTAGCCAAGCAGTCCGTAACTTCCATGTGACGTCGATTATAAATGTACTAAAATTTGTGTTATAGCTAATATTGAGTATTACTTAATCTTTAAAAACACCCATTACACATTCAATAGTAGTGTATTATTAATAAGGTTTAAATAATATAATAATGTGATTAACAAGGGTCTATAACATCTATATTTAAGTAACGATTAAGTCCAGTGAAAACTGAAAGATTATATTAATCATACATCACTACTAAAAGCCTATTTGTACTATGACCGCATCTTTAAGTGTGAGGGACCACTGATCATACGAATCATTAGGCCGCAGCTGGATCACGGGGGTTCACCGAGTGGGAAATAAGTATTTAACAGCAACAAAGTTTTTACTCACAATGTCTATAATACCCCTACAATTATCTATTTTTGAATTTATTTTTAATAATTGTTTATAGCTTTTTACATAATAAATTTCTTTAACATATTCATCATCTGTACATAACTTAATACTGGTAACGTAGTTTTGTGAATTCACTCAAAGTACACGACATGTCCTTTCGCTCGGGCACATAATTAAGTTTAATTAGATCCAAAAAGCAGCCTATCATAGAAATAATACTAAATACCTAGCTACGACGACCGCTTGGCGCACTGGTAGCACAACTGCTTTCTGCGCGAAGGTTGCTATGTATTGTATGTATGTATTTACAAAAGTATGTATATGTATTATGTAATTTTTTCCGTTATCTAGTTGCCATTACACAAGCTTCTGCTTAGCTTGGAACTAGATGGCGCTGTGTATAAATGTCCTAAAAATATTATATTATTACGTGTTATACTCTTCCCAAATATTGATAAAAAGTTATAATAAGCTGGTTTTGAACCGTGCTTTTAATATTTATGCGAGACTGCATATAGCTGGTTTTGGTTCAGAAGAAGCTTACCTACATAAATCATATATTAATAGGGAGAGAAAAAAACAAGTAATTTATTGAAACATTTTATTTACTGTTTTTGTATATTGTTGCTTGGTATATTACGGCGACTGTGTTCTTATGAGTAAGTCCGGTGTTCTTTTGTGACGATTGGTTCTTCAAGGTAACCCTTAAAACAAGACAATATAATATTAATTTTTAAATCAGCTCAAAAAATCTACATAAGTTTTCAATGTAAAATATTTTTTTATTTGGGTATAGCTTTTAATCTCGTAAACGTTAATGCAATGTTTATGGTGGAGTAGGTAATAACAAGTGCAATCTACCTATAAAATAATCTTATTTAGCCCTGATAATATATTCAATATAAATTGTTCCATAATCCCATACACAGGCGAAAGACCCATATTCAATTTAAATAAATAAATACGAACGGTTCCTGCGTTTGCATTCCCTCAGGGCTTCGTTGAAAGCCTCGCACTCTTGTAAGTTATCGCGGTGCGTCGCGCACTGCAGGAACTGTGCTATTTCGAATGCACAGGGTCCGCTGGGCTCTGTACCGAGTTGGTAGTTCTGCGGTAGAGAGTGCATGACCTCTTCTCGGCGACGACCAGTGAACAAGCTTGTTATAGCCTCGCCTGCTAAGTGTCCCTATGTACATACAGACAACAAGTAATTATTATTAAAAAAACAAAATACCCGACTGCACACTAAAAAAAGAGTAATTATGTCTTTATCCCGTGGGACTTTTAGGATAAAATGTATCCTATGACACTCCCGTAATCAAGACAAATCTAACGATACCTCATACATCAAAATCCATCAAGCCGTTTAGGCTACAGGAGGTCACAAAGGAAAAGACATACATACATACTTACATACACTCGAAAAACATTACCCTCCTTCTTTGACAGTCGGGTAAATATAACTAAATGTATGTTTATATTGATTTTTAAAAAAGTTTAAATTGATAAAAAATTATAGATGGTGTGCTAACTCAATAGTAAGTAAAATATATCAATATATATTTTATGATATAAATGAAAGAAATAAGAATTCAATAAATGTACTAAAGTCCATATTAACTCCTAATACAAGTACTCTGTATACCTAGGTATTGAAAATACCATAGTTGTTCCAACAGTGACGCCGCCGGCAACCGCAGCGGCGTCCCTGAACATGGAGCGGCGCGGCATCGGCGTCACCACGATGGTGGGCGGGCGCGTCGGCGCGTGCTGGTCCGCGCGCGAGTAACCCGATCGGGAACCGCTGGAACTACACTATGGTCTTAGTCTATGATTAGACCATGTCTATGGTAGATAAACTGAAATTATAAGACATTTAATAAAAACAGCTCGGCATGGCAGTCACCACCTTGGTTGGTGTAGGCGCGTGCTAGTCCCCACGCGAGCCCCGAATAGCCACTGGAACTATAGGTATAGTTCGCGTCATTTATGTTTAGCGCTGGACGAGAATAGCTGCGCATCGGTAGAATCGCGCTCGTAATTGACGTATTGGTGCGAGAAAGACAACATGACTGGGACAACCAATCAACGCTCGTGCACCCGACGATCACGCGCCCCACGCGCCGCGCCGTTACCTCAATACCTTATTTTTGACTTCTGCGCATGTTTCGTTCAGCGCTTAAGATTCGTGACGCGTACTATACTATGGTCTTAGTCTTTCATTAGACTTTGTCTATGGTAGATCCACTAAAGTTCAAAGTTCAAAGACTAAACTAAAACGGATATAGCAAATTTTTAAAGTAGACCAGGTAGGGATGCTTAGATTAGTCACAATATACGAAATTCTCGATAAAATGCGCCTTAATCGCACTTAGAGATCATTTATTTACTCTTAGCTAATACCAATGTTTAGGGCTTTAAAATATTTTAGCCGTCTAAATACTTATTGGAAATGCTATCCAAAGTTCGGTGTTGAACAACAAAGGCAAAATTTTATTAAGTTTCTGCGCAAGTTAAGAAATATGCAATAAGGTAAATGTTGATTATGTTGCGTTTGTGTATTAAAAAATATTAAATTTTACAACTTTCTACTTACCTAACACTTAAAAAAAGATGTACTAAAAGATAACTTAACTGTCACGCAGAGGTCATAAGAACTATTAAAAATAATTATTTATCACGACATGTTAGTAAATAAAACAACAATTTAATATAATTAGTAGTCCTTGTTTATTTAAATGTACTAATATTTAACAATGTCTTCGTCATCTAAACCCGCTACAATATGTAACGTTAAAAGAATGTAAAATAATAATTGCTAAAATTTTCTAAAAAATAAAGAAATCTATTAACATAATTGATGCCTCTCTTGGAAAGCTTGAACTAAAATTTTGATCACATGCCGAGCATGGATATTCCAGAGTGTTTTAATGTTCTAGAGACACCGTTGGAACCATAGACATATTATAAATAGAGTATAAAGACACCTGAAACTGGCAATACCAGTTAAAAAGAGACATCACTATTATTCATATTTAATGAAACTTTCTTTCTCTTTCTAACCAAGAGATATTTAGCAGTCTAACATTGATACTCTATCTATAATGTGTATGCAAACACAACCACTTTACATGTGATTGTTAATTTTGCATTGGCGGAGTGCTTCATTGAAACCTTCACAGAGTGACAGGTCGTGCTGCTGTTGAGCGCACTCGATGAACTGTTTGATCTCCCAGGCACATGGTCCTTGGGGTTGTTGGTTCTGGTGTTGGTTGTAAGTAGCTTGTGGGGGCTGAGCGGCTTGCTGTGGGGCTGGCTCGCTGCTGCCGCCACCACTGAACATGCCTGTTAGAGCGCTACCAGCCACATGACCCTGAAATGAAATATTATATTTTAATAGAGGCTTTTAATAGAAAAATAAGATTAAGAGACTTGGTAGTTTACTAAATATTACACAGTAGTCGCCTTTTTCTGTCTGTCCCTATGTACGCTTAAATCTTTAATAATGTGCAACAGAATTTCGTGTGTTTTTTTAATGAGATAGTGATTTAAAAGGAAGGTTTAGGTGTATAACATGCATAAATGCAGGTAAAGCCGTGGGGTTTGGCTAGTACAATATAAGTCTAAAAATTGTAAATGCAATGCAAACATTCTAACAATACTTAAGTTATTTAAGTAACCTGTCAGAAATGATTGATTCAAAAGAGATATAAATATATTGTAAATTGAATTTATTTTATCAAAATATATTTCATTTGTATTTTATACCCATATGTATTGAAGCATAAATAGTATGTATACATTTTTCAATTGAAACAATAAAATTTATATGAACTTTGAACCCAAATCCCATATCCCATTTGTACAAAAAGCATGTTTCATTAACAATAAGATAAAAAGATAATCCTTCCTATGAATAAACCTTTCTAAACATCTTTCAAGTTAATAAAATAACACTAATGTTGACGCTAATTTAAAAATTTAGATTATTTAAATATGTACCCATTAAGAACAAATTTGAAATACACAAGATAGGCTCATTGTTGCCACCAGGAAATTATATTCTTATTAGAATACTATATGGAGCTGTATATATAAGCTATATTTACTAAGAATAATAACATTATTGCTGTCTAATATTAAAAATAACAGTAGTAAACATTTGTTTATCTTACACAATATTTACTTCACTTTGACAATGATTTGCTAAATAATGTATTGTCACGTGATTTTCGGCCGCAAGCCAAATCATTTCTGAATCTAATAAGGAAATATTGCTAATTATTAAGGGTTGCGCAATATTTTTCATTTTGCAGTCACCTAAAACTTCTTCAAAATACTAAATGCGTATTAAAAAAATTACGTAATAAACTTACCACAGCCGATCCTACAGCCACTCCTCCGGCCGTTGCGGCCATTTGGCCGAATAGAGAAGGCTGCTGAGGTTGAGCAGCAGTAGTCGTAGCCGGGGTAGCTGGGGGAGCCCTAGCTGGAACGGAGCTCGGTGGTGGCGCAGCCCTACAAAAACATATCATACAGTTTGAGGTTACAACCATACTTTGCAAAATATTCCATCAATTTCCAAATTTCAGTAATATATTTACCGTCGCATGGGCGCTGGTGGCGGACTTGCAGAACGTCCTCGTCGAGGCATCTTGTAGAACACTTTTTTGCTTTAAAATTTTTAAGGTGCGCTTTCTAGATCACACAATACAGTCGCGAACTTCAAGTAACAACTGATTGACGATTGGCGATGGCGATTGGCGAATCTTTCTTTTTTTAATTTTTATACCCTATGACATTTGACAACGTCAATGACGAACTTCATTCTATTGATTTCTAGAATATTTAAAAATAAAATTTGCTATCTCTTTTATAGCAGAAGCGAAAGGGACGAAAATACTTCAAAGTTGTCATACTTGCAAAGTTTTTAAATAATTTTAAATAATTCATCAAAACGATATTACTAAATTAACAGGTTTATGAATGAAAGAAATGAAATGGAATGAAAATTTGAATTCTTTGCGAGCAATATATCTGATCATGTACATTGATATTTTTATAATTCAGATCTAATATCTACTAATAATATGATTATGCATTGTTCCTTAATTTCTAACATAATATTCTATTCACTTACCCTCGGCTTCGGCTTGGCATACTATTTATTTAATTTGGTTTGGTGTCAGGTTTTGTTTACAATCATTTTTTTATTTTTCTATTGTCAAATGTACTGTCACCTATTTTTGTTTTTAACCGCCATGAAATTAGTGCATTATTTTTGTACTTTAAAAAAGCTGTGTAATTTAAATTGTTTCAATTTAAAACAAAAAATCTAAGAATGAAAATAGTGTAAATATATGTGTAGCACTTTTTTGGTCTTTATTTTAAAAAATGGTAAAAAAGCAAGTATAAATCTTGAATGGACATGCAAAAGCTTCAAAAGATCGAAAGATATAAGATAACTTATATTAAAACAATCGATTAAAACTATATTCCATATAATTTAAACTTTTACATACTGCATGTTTATAACATGAGAAACATAGATAAAATATCGCGGTTCACCATTTTGCAGCTTCAACTTTGTTTCGTAGTCCGCGGGCGCGACTCCGCGGCAATTTATCAGTTTGTCATCTGTCACGTTGGTTGTCAGACGTCTCAAGTCAGTTATCCTCTGAATCCGAGACCGCGTGATTGTTTCGACATCGATACACAACGCATTGTGAGGAATTTGTAATAAATCTAAGTGAAAACAAGCGAATTTGAGGCCGGTCTCATCATGAATGTAATCTTATTAATAGCGTTGACTGTTCTGACATGTATTGTAATACATTTTATATACAAGATCATCATAGGAAGCAAGAATGATGAATCTCAAAAGCACGAAATTGAAAGCGATACGGGTAGGTGTAGAAGGTTTATTTTTATAAAACCGTATATATGGCTTGTATTGCATTAACTGTATTTAAAAGTTGTAGTTTTTACATGCATGTTTCGACATAGACAATGCTTTCGACCACACGTGGTTTACCGCCTAAACTGTAGACTCAAGCCGCATACCATTTAACTGTACATTTCCCATAGCACTGCACCGTAGTTGTAATGTGTCTACTGATTCTTTGATTTTCCTACTGATTCTTTGATAATAATTTTCATTATCTATGTTAAAATTTTAAGTTAAGATTTTTTTATTATTGTTTAAATATACGTAGTTAGAGGCACTAGATACGGCATCCATGCCATCTTGCATTCTTTTTTCAAGATCTTCGTCGCCAAGTCCCTAATGCATGATATGTATTGATATTAAATATATCTTAGAAAATAATATGAGGTTTTCAATAACGAAACAGTTACTTTAATGTACGTATTTACAAATGAATGAAATGCTTGACTTTCATGTTATACAGGGGGTGTATTTATAACACTAAAAGCAATTTTAATTTTATTCTTAGTGTTTTGTAAGAGTAAGAAATCTCTTATATATAGTATATACCATTAACTGTTTGATATTTAAAATGTTTAAACCTTCAAACAATATTTTTCCTTATAGTATTTAAAATGATTGTAAAATTCAAAGGCTAACCTGCTTATACTGTTGAAGGAAACATTTTCACATGTTGTTTACAATGTATGGTTTTGCTTATCATGACCATGACCTGCTCAACTTGAAGCTTAGGGTTTAGTGATAATTAGCATTTTCATACTATAATTAACACATGGGTTTTACCAATTAGAATAAAGTTTATTTTATCTTTCAAATTTTGCGCGTTATGTTCATAGCTTTATATTCGTGACTGGATATATTAAAGCTAAATATAACTATGCATATAAGTCGTACTTTTATATTTAATTTTTAATCCAAAAAATTGACTTGAACAAAATACTATGAACCTCTATAGTATGAATATTAATGCGTAAAACTCACAAACAACACTATTTGTCGTAATCGTAGTTTAAAACAGTCGATTAAATTTCGTTCCGAAACTTCAAAACAAACCTAGGTTCTCTTACTATTGATATTTTTGGTTCTTTGTTTCAATTGCACATACTAAAACAACTCCAACTCAAAAAGATAAGTCACGATTCACGAATACGATAATAATTCCATTGAATTAAATTCAATTAATTTCCAGTAACGTCTATCTCTTTAAATATTACGTTGTCGTTATCAGAGGCCCGTATTACGTCTAAAGGGATATAACAATTATCTTCATGTACCATAAAAACATTACGCATCTCGATCTTTGTTCTTATTACATTATGTAAATCACGTACGTGACGAATTTGCGTCGTTTTATTTACATTATTAAAATATATGAACGCATTTATTTTCAGATATTATTTTAGAATTCAAAACGGCTGGCAACTCATTTTAAAAAAGAAAATAAAAGTAATTAGTAAAGTATAAACAGTTCTAAATTCAAATAACTGTTACTTTGATACGACGCAATAATTACCCTTCTTGGAAATTACTGTTATTTTCAAATTAGCGCTTAAATTGTTTAATTCAAACGTTACAGTTGAAAGTGTCGCGCCGACGGAGAACGCTGCGAACGAAACTCGTCCGAGTGGAAAGAGCAAGAAACGTGCTACATGGAAACCTAAGACGGAGTTCACGCATCCCTGGCTATTGAAGAACCTCAAGGGTCATCCGGGGAACGTACTTATGGTGGACTTCTCTGCGAACGGCAAGTTCATGGCTGCAACATGTGATGGTAAGCATTGATACAAGGTGTCGGTCATTAACGAATTCGCGTCGGAACGCTCTCATTACTAGCCTCAACGTCACTTCCGCGTTTGCGGTTTACGACCGAAGTATAACGAAATCATTGACAAAATATTCTGCATAATAACGGTGATAACACTATCAGCTAGTAACGGGATCGTTGTAGAGCGAAATGTGGTTTGTCCACTCAAATTTAACACATTTAAAGCTGTATTGTTCTAACTTCTAACATTGGACAGCACGCTACCGTTCCGCTTGTGCACATGGCAACTAGCGTTGGGAAGTCGGTTCGTTTTTCAATGATTAATATCCGGAATAAAATCACAGCACGTTATATAACGTTCAATGATTTCCCGTTGTAACTGTGACACGCTTCAATACGATTTATCTCACTTTCCGTTTACTTTTCAACGCTAGTCAAATGATCTTGCGAGTACAAACAGTTGTATCTAAGTCGTATAATAATGGCGCGGCGACTTGGATTTTAAACAAAAACATCTCGGCAATATAATAAACTATTAATTAGACCTTTTTGTTTTAGTTTAATATGTCTTTTTTGTTTAGTATCCAAGAGGCCAGTTTTATAAGTTAATCGTAAAGTAGCGTAAATTTAACGCGATATAACTAGCAATATATCAATGCGCTGTTCTTTTTTCGTATAATTTATGGACAATTATTATAATAATATTTTTAGATATGCAATTTTGTGTGGTAGTTTCCTACATGTTTTACTTAATTTTAATGTTTCAATTGTCTATGAATTGCACGAAAATTGTAGGCACCGGTCAGCGCGTTGAGACCTCGCGTTTTTTGCCCAATTTGGCTACTGTTATGTGTAATTTGGAGGTCCGTCGGTCGAAGTCAACTGAAGGCTAGTTAGTCTTGTGGAAACTTACTATGAATATAATATTTAAACGTTTTTTCTGCATTTACGAATTTCGAATTCATTTTAATAGGATTGCTGATTTATCAGTCTATAGTAATGATAATAATTATATTTTAAGTTCATATCCACGGAGTACATAATGTGAATTATTTTTCGTGTGAAATCGAATACAGTTATAAGGTATTTTCGATTTAAAAAAGTATGAAGAACACATTAAATTCACTTAATATTGATACACAAAAAATGTTCATTATGAACAATCACATGCATTCAATATTTAAGATCGCGGTATTGAATTAAATACCAATGTCATTTCATTAATTTAAGAGGCATTGAACTTCTTAACGTATCTGTCTGTAGCACGGGCGGCCAAGCCTATTAAAAATTATATTTTTTTCGCGTCTTAAAAAATACAAATATTCGGAAAAGGTTACATAACTTTATCTTAGAAAGTTTATTTATTATAAACGTCTTGCGAAATATTTATATTAAAGTTAAAAATAACTATTTTATTTCTGGTCATCATTTAATGCATATATTTAAAGTAATAATAACAAGAATAAAAAGTGAAATAATATGTACATTTATTCAAAGACACAAATAAACTTTAAAATAGGCACAAATTGGCCAACAAATTTCATACATGATACCTAACTATTAATCCTAGACGTTACAGCCTACAGGTCATTGAACTACAAGCTACATATATCTATTTTAATAGACACTAGTTTTTTCATGTGTCTATGTGCACATTAAAACCTTTCTCTTCCATAATTCATTTAACCGAGCTAAAATACATTGCGTACTTTTAAAGATCTAACCATACATAAGAATAGAAACATTATGTAGTGATACAAACTAAAATATTTACGCGTCGATAACAATGATAAATAAAATAAATAGATATGTTAAAAGTGCAACATTTTGAAGTCGCAAAAACATCCTAATTAGGACGTCTTACCTTCAGGTGATTGGTTGCCGGTGCATTCACGCGCAGCTGACAAAGCAATCTCTTTTTTTCTTGTTGGTTTTGTCATTTATCTCTTTTCTATCGTTTTGACTTGTATGTATGTGTGCTGCCGCTGCTGTGCGGAACACTTTTCGGTTGATTTGTAGGAACATATCATATTTAATAACTATAATATCATTGATCGATAATTTATACGATTGTAACGACCTCCATCACACGTTGTAGACTATTTTCGTCCAATGTTTAATAATTCACGAAAGAATGATTAATTGAATAAAACATGATCGTGAATTTCGTTTGAACGATCATTTGTTTTATCGGTATGACTAATTTGTCGTCTGACTGTATTTAAAAGCGGCTTTCCTCTATGTTTATTTATATTTAATTTATATATTATACTTAACGTATCGTAAAGAATTGTTAGTACTTAGTTTTATTGATGAAGTGTGTATGTCCTATAGTTACGAGCTATCTAAAATCTAAATCAAGGAACCAATGAAATTCGATTTAAATAATCGGCCAGTCTTCTAGTTTTATATTTAGGAGAGCATTAATTATTAAAACGAAAAGGTTTAGGTTGTTTTTCTATTGTTAAATACATTTAACTAAACACGATGTAAAGTAGAATATTGAAAGAAACGTAAGAATAAAACTTAATTAAATTTTAATAATATTATAAATATGAAAGTTTGTGAGTATGAATGATTGTTTCACTGTCACGCAAAACCTACTAAATGGATTTGGCTGATATCAAGCATGCAGGGAGATTAGATCCTGGATTAACATATAGGATATTAATATTTATCTCGGTATTGCCCCGGAAACGGAAACTACGCTAGTTAATCTGCGAAGTACGGCTAGTTAGATATGAAAAGGCGCCTACACATTAGTAATAATATTTCTATATAGTTAGGATAACTACCTTAAACAGGCCCGCTATTGATAAATACGACGATTTCGCATTCATTACGGGATTTCCATACCAGTTCGCTTTTAATAGACAACTAGGTATTTATTTAAACGATTGTTTTCGTTCAATGAAAATGAATTAATTGCAATAAATTATGAAGTAACAGTTATTAAAACGGCATTGGAATTATTTTTTACAATTATTAATCGCTTTTGAAATTATGCGTATCTATAAAAAATTGTATAGTCGTAATAAACGTCGAATGAGGTAGGTACATAGACAATAAATTTTATTAATTTGACTTAATATTTCCATACTGTTCGTATAAATATTAATGCTTTTGTAATTTGTTTCTGTTTCTTTATTTTATTCATAATCACGTGACTAATTAAATCATTATTTTATC
>JADANM010006310.1:7642718-7661097 GCA_026213755.1 Eurema hecabe | reverse complement strand
TATGTTGTAAATTTAACTGACAAACAACTACAATGTAAAATCTTTAAAACTAAAGGTAATTAGTAAAATATATGAGTCGGCGAATGTTATCATTCTGACATACTTATGTTTATCAGACGATTTATCGTGTTTCTATGCATAAATAGATATTGGCGAATCAACATCTTATACCATACATAAAGATATACTGAACTATTAATTCTATTTTTAAATAATCAAATTATCATTTTGGATTATTTAGTTACATTACGTTAGTACATGATAGTATTTTAGGTTTTTAGGATTAAATTAATCGTCATATGTGAGTTTAACAAAACAGAAAAAGCGTCCCATTTATGAAAATTATGAATAAGACTGAAGAAGGAATTTTGATGATTTTTGAGTTTCGAGAAAAATCAACAAAGCAGAGACAAAAGCGCCCAACTTTTACATTTTTTTATAATAATAAAACGTAGTCTATGTCTTTTTCCAATCTCTATATTGTCTCTGTAATAAATTGACTAAACAGATAGAAAGTTAACTCTGCATTTATAATATTACCTAGTAGTATTATATGTATTGGTTGTACTAACTTCTTACTGATGCTTCATGTTTGTCTATCGTTCGTTTTCCTCCCTAAATTAATATGGCATAGTTAATGCGAGCCATAAGTATTATACAACCGATTAAACCGTAGTTACACCGAAGCTATTGTTATTCAACAAGCTAACTAAGGCGCGTAAGGCTCTGAGATCAGCGGTGACGTTAACGGTGTAAGGTCATCTTATATACTTCACATTCGTCATATTAGGCGTAAGCCTGATTTGAGTACGAATAAATTTTTGTCTACTTTTTTAAGTCTCGGGTGAAAAGGCTTCTAAGAGGAACTTGGTTTATTCGGATTTTCATCGACATAATTTATTTATTATTTCTTAATGATAACTGTGCTCTTCAAGTACCCTCAAGTTAAAAAAAAGGTCTTTATATGCGTTTCCTTAATTAATAAGATGGAAATGGAGGTATTGTTCAAGGTTTTAATATTTGTAGTATTAAGAATAGAATTGATAAGAAAATATTAGATTTTTTTGTTAGTGTTAATTGTAATGATGATATTTCAAAGCTATTTAGACGTGAATCGTAGTAATAATAATTATGATAATTGTTTTTTTACGCGATATAATAATTTTCAGTTAGATTATTATTAATTTATAGTTCATTTCATAACTTGCTATTGTATCGATGTATCGAAGAGGATGTTTTAATATTTTATAGTATTATTTGGGTTCGATACCAAGATCAGACAGCCAGGATTTGAAAGTACAATTTTGATTCTTGATATTGTTGTATATTAAATAGGTAGTCTACAAAGGTATAATTATACGATATTCAAAATTACAAATCATCTAAAAGGTCTATAAATACGTGTCGATAAGAACTTAAAATCAATTTGCATAAACAATTTTTCTAAATACGAAAACCTACTAATGTACTGATAAATGTGGTTTTCTGTCATATAGATAATATTATAGGGGTACCCCAACCAGGAAAGAATTTACATTCAAAGCTAAGAAGATGGCGACGTACATACAAATTAAGTTCATAATATTTGCATAGATCAGTTGTTATCTACAGGGGATATAGTATTTAACTGGTGTAGTCAAACAAAGCAAGGAGGAAGCGTCTTGTTTCCTGTTCATTAAGGATTTTAAGCACGAAGCGACAAGCGTGGTGGTGATCTGATGAATTTTTTATTTGTTCTCTGATATTTTGATACGAAATCTTGATAGAGTCGATTTAAGATAAACTAGCATGTTTCTGCTTGCTTGAAGACGTTAATTTGTACGAGTAATTTACATGTTTTTTTTTTTAATTTCTATTAGCTTTTGCATGGCAATACCGGGATAAAAATATAGTGGGCAGTTAACTTGACTGAATTTTCAGATAAATTTGTTTAGTAGTGTTTGAATAAAAATGCGTTTACTATATTTAAATCTTAACGTCGTTACTATCAAGGTAGTGAGACTACTCTCTTCGAAGTTTTCTCACCGAACTTTTTCTTCACAATAGTATTAATAAAGGTTTAGATGAAAATATGCAATTTACTGGCGTCAAAATTTTTGAAAGACGTCACAATTGATCCCTAGCTAGATTATCTAAATAATCTGTGTTAATAGTACCAAGTATATAGGTAATAATAAATAAATGCATGGTTACCAAAAGGAATGTAGATCTATTATCAGTAAAGCGTTTGTGTATAGTGTAGACTATAGTGTATCGTCATCGCGACCTCCCATTGTGAGGTAGGACGCTAATTCGGCAGGCACGAGCTTCCGTAAACGTTTCGCGCTGAAAGCGAAACTGGTCAAGACCGAGTCCACCCAACTATAGAATATATTTTTAATAATGCGATTTACAAAAAAAAAAACCCAGGCTTCCAAGATCGTAAAAACTGTTTTTCAGGAGCCTGTTGTATTCATTTATAGTTTCATTTTTTTTTAAGTCAAATCTTTATTCAACTAAATATAAAAAGTACTGTCTGGCTAATCGTTGGGGTATTACAAAAGAAAAATGGTTTGTATAGGATTAAACAAAAATGTATCCACAGAGAAGGCAAGAAATTATTTTAGTTGCTATATGTATAAGGAGTGCTATAGGCTATTTAATATGAGAATATAATATAGTATCTAGTTTGAGTGTGCATATGATATAGCCTAGCGATACTAGTGTATATAAGATATTTCAAAACCAGACTGTTATATCAAGGAATGTAATAAAACAGAATATCAACGATTATAATAATCGTATATATTAAGTAAGTTCTTATCTTATCAGTACCCCTTCTATAGTACGTAGTACTAGTCGTAAGGGTACAATAAAATAATCTTATTTAAATCCTTCGACAGATAATCCAATTTTAAGATATCAGAATCAAAATACGAAGAAAAATATTGTGAGTGATTTAAAAAATAACGTATGCGCTATGCTATTTATAGCTCGTTTTTAAAAGCATTATGAATGGCTACATCGGCTATGGGCTGGCGTTACTCTTACCATCAGGAGTGCGTCTAGCTCGTCTCCCCTGTTCATATTATAAAAAAAAAAACATAGACCTAAAGGCTTAAACTGAAAATATATTTTTAGCATTGAACAGGATGCGTAAGCATTTATATTGTTATGGACATTTAACACAGTTATTGCTTTTCACAACTTTCATAAGGCGAGGAGAAATTCAGTTGTCAAGGACAAGAGGTTTCGTAATGTTTACATGTGGAACATTTTCTCAATATTAAAACGTTTCTTTTTTTATCCGTTGTATATGATTTTTACTTGTAAATATTTATATTGTGATCTCTTATTTATAAGAGACGTAAAATATTATAAGCTTCATGATTCGGGACTTGGTTCTTCTCCATATAGGTAATTCTCATTGTTAATGATGACCATAGGTTATGTCGGATTTGTACCGACAAAATCCTTCACAAACATCTTTGTAAACTCTTCTACGACAAAAAGGTTTACATAAATACGTTATCTGTTATTTACTATATAATATATTAAAATATATAATCATGTTGACATTGATAATGGTATAATTTTATTATAATCGTAAGCTATTTATAACACGCGAAGAGAGAAATTCTTTCACAATTTTCGTACGATGAGAAAGTAATTTCTTAACTACCTAAAAGTTGAATCTGTAATCTTTTTCAAGCGTAAACGTTACATCGGCAGTAGATAACTAAACATGTCTGTCGTATTTACTAAATGGTTATACTCAACCTACAAATATGACAACAATGATAGACAGTAAATTGTAACATTACGTAAAAACCGTAAGAGATACAGTTTTGCCGCTTTTGAACTCGAAAGTTCCGCTCGGCGACGCGTTACGTAAACCGCTAAAAGGACGAAAATACTAAATCGGGATTATGATATAATCCATAATGGTGGATAAATGATATAATGTATGCGGGCGGCGCTCCGAGCTACTTTCTCTCGAATTCGGCCGTGAAAGTTGTCTTGCGCGGACTTTCTAAAGTTTGCGAGATGCATTTTAGTGTTGCTGTGTAGTAGAAATGCGAGCTTTAACAGACGAGCGTCCATTGAAATCTAAGCAATAGAATACTAAAGATAGTTATACATAATTGGATAGCAACGTTTTTCTTTCGGACGGAAATGAGGAGGCACCGTAGTGGTGTATGACTGAGAAATAGGTATGGTCAAATAGTTTGGAATTGTTATACAATAACCATGATGAAAAATCGGACATCGGAACGCAACATTTTGCGTTTTTCTACACTTGAGTGTCATATATAACTTTCAAATTTTATTTCTTTGTATTTGTAAACCAATTTTCAATTCAAATTTTCAAATACAGTTTACATTCGAACTTTCCTTTATAATAGAGTATAAATGATTCAATTTAATTCACCTTCCGTATGTCACTAAACTCAAGAATTGCTAGAACTCATTGCAAAAACTAAATTTATATTAAGCATTAATTTCGATTCAATGATAAAGTATAGTAGTGTTTTCTCGTAATTTATGACGGTCAAAGGTTAGCTCGTACTTAACTATGGAGTACACGTCTTTTCGCTTAACCTCCTTTCGCGAAGTTGGCGAAGTAAGGCAGGTCAGGCAGATCGTTAAAAACAATGACTTACATGTAACTGTCAAAATTGACAGTTTAATACATGACATTAAAGTGTTAGTTTATGTCTTAGAGTTATAAATAGTATAAATTATTTTGATAGGTTGGCTATTTTTTTAACAACATTTTTGTTTATGGAATTCTTAGTATTGTGTTATGTATTGGTAAAGCGAGTACAGGTCGATGCACTTAATTATATTTTATTGAAGGTAAAAATGTATAACAATATTATTTCTAGACTATTTTCGTTGAAATTGTTCGACCCTATAGAAACTTGGATGAATAAACTCAAAATAGTGGAAATTATTTCTTAGTAGTTTAATAAGAAAAATAAATTACAAGAGAGCTATAGGAACAATTAACAAAGTTGACGAAATGTTAATTTGCAATAGGAAATGTTTTTTTTTTTTTTGCAACTTTTCTGCGACGAATACATAGGCGTAAACATTTTAAAAATGGCCACCACGAGATTGATTCATCAGAAATGTAACAAGTCCATTGATATATAAAATAACATAGGCAGGTTTTATAATCCAAAATTTAGGTATCTAGAAATCAAAATCGCTCTCCGCCGTCTGTCCGTCCCTATGTATGCTTAGATCTTTAAAACTACGCAACGGATTTTGATGCGGTTTTTTTTTAATATAGAGAGTGATTCTTAAGGAAGGTTTATATGTATAATATTCGGTAGTAGGTACATTCACATAAGCGTTGCATCCGTGCGAAGCCGGGACAGGTCGTTAGTTACGCATATACCGATGCAGTATTGTAAAAAATATTGACGTGTTCTTGATAGCATTAAGATAGTAGCTATTGGTCCTGTAATAATATGTTATCGCGATAAATATTTGGGTGTGTCGAAGTAAATATGACCACGCAATTATGATGACCTAAGCTCGTACCGTGAATTATTTTAATCCTTTTAACATCATTTTATCGTAGTATTTGTAATTTTATCAAATATGCATTACGAATCAGTTGTGTCTAAATTCCTTATTGAATTTGTATGTGTTACTCATTGAGAACTGTTTTTACTGTCAACTAGTGGCGCCTCGCGGAAAACCGCAAAGTTAAGAGCCTGCGTTTCCAAAAACAAGTAATAATATAAATAGTATATGTTATCCGGAAACTGTGTAGCTACAAAATAAACAAATTTAAGTAATTTTGAAGCTTATTTACTAAAAACAATCGTGTTTTCTCGTTTTGGCATTACTTTTTTTATATGTTATTAATATGTATAGACAAAAATGTTCAGGCTAAATATTAGCCTTCGAAAGAAAAAAATGCTTATAAGTATTTTATAAAACTTGTGTGTGATGTGTGAGTGACCTAATACGAAGATCCTCGACTACAAAAATCTGAGCAATGTACCCTTTCTCATAATCTAATATGATTCATCAACTTCTTAGTAATACTGTGCGTCCGTTTCTTAATCATCCCAAGCAAATCGCAATATTTGAGTCTAAAATAAATATAGATGACTAACTTGCTTTCCTATCCTTGATATTAAAAGTTGTACTAGCTTTGCCACGCGGATGTACTCGCGTCATATTCGTGTTCGCTGGGATAAATGCTATCCTATGTGTAAGGTCTAATCTACATCCATGCCAAATATCAGCCATATAAAGTCAGTAGTTTTAGCGTGAAAGAGTTACAAACACACAAACTTTTACATTTATAATTTTCGTAATATATTCTGCAGATTATTTTATATTGGGGGAAAGTTACCGCATACCTAAGCACGGAAAAGCATTAAATAGGACTTAAATCGACTAATCAATACCCCACTGTGTTCTATCATTCCATTGTATGAAAGAGTTATAACTGCTTTTGCGGGCTCTTCCAAAGAAACTCTTCTTCGTATACACCTGACTATGCGCTAAGAACAATAGTAGACGTAACATACGTTAAATACCATGTCAAAACGCGAACGCATGTCATGTCAAACTTACGTACCACAAATGTCGGCGGTTGACATGGCCTGTCATAAACCACTCGTCGCTACTCGCTACACTTCCGTGTGCGAACAATTGGCTGTGTCTATCAAGTAGGCGTGTTCAAGAAAAAAATATCTCTTATATGTACATTGTTGTATGGAGCAAGTCTCTGCCGTCATTTGCGTAAGACTTGGTCTAAAAGTGGTCAAAGTATAAAGTATTAATGCCTAACAAATACGTATTTGAACTATAAAATTTTGATCTTAGTAATCAAAGGCAAATGTGTGAAGTATATAAATGCTATACATTTCTGGATATAATATTGACTTACACGAGTTTTTATTCGACTGAAGCAAGATTATTTGACTTAATAATTTAAAAATACCAATTATTATTAATTTTACAATATATATCGCTAGAAAGAATAATAAAATATTTACCTATCCAAAGGATGTCAAAGGTTCAAAAAGGCCTTTGTATTTTAAAAAATGAGGTTTTGTTTGACTTCTCTATTATTAGTCGTAGATTTTCTGGCTAAAATTATCATAGTAATTACTAGAAGTTGTTGCAAAAACGCGCATTATCAGTCTTAATTATATGAGGCCTAACTAGCTACATGAGAATCAATCGACCTGCCATTTTCTAGTGTCGAAACTAGGAAGTAAATCCATTATTTCAATATAACCTAAGCGTTGTAGAAAAGCTGTTTGGAAAGCTTAGAGCCGTGCCAAGACGCCCGCGTCGAGCCACTTTCACTCGCTCGCCGATTTAATGGTATCGCGATTGTTTTCTTTAAATTAGATCGGAATTTACAAAAAAAAATGTCTATTTGTGAGATTAATCTTCTTCTTTTTGGGGAAATGGCAGTGCTGCGTTACCACAAATTTGCTAATATTTAGTTGTGTAGATAAAATAAGCTTGATGGTCGATATTTGGTTGTGGCAATCAGCGACACGTGCTTCCAATACCACAGCCAAACATAAACCCGTGAGAATGATCATGACGAATTAAAAAGGCTTCTATATGTAACCAAATGGGATACAATTGATTTGTCTTTATTTTTTATTTAGTCTTTATTTAGTCGTTATTCGCTGGTTAAGCGAAAATAGAGTAAGTACCTACTCATTGTTAGAAAATTTCTTCGTACCGTTTAATTCTTTTCATAAATAAATATAATTAGACGTGCCTTTATTAAACCTGTTTGAATAAAGTATTGAATTTAGAATACCGTTAGTGTTTTTGTTTATATAGTTTTGTTTATTTGTACAACTGTGTCGGTCTAAAATTTCATGACGATAAAGGATGTTATCATTTTATTTATTTGCATAAGATGCCGGTTCAAGAAAACCTTATGTTAATTCAATTACATGTAGGTAATATATAATGGGTCTTATACAATAAGTGTTTGTTATTGTACCGTGCTGCCCTCTAGGTGAGACTCTTAAAACGTTGGTTAGTAATACGTGGTAGCCGTTTCGTAAGTCATTTGAAAGATGGCGCCGGTGTTGATCGAAATGTATTTACAAATATTATGTATAACGTAACAAAGTAGAGACTTAAAATAGTTTCGAAATTCAAATTAAAAAAAAACAACAACGAACCTTTGTCAATTGAATTGGATAAAAAGATTCTATATTCTGTCTGTAAGGAGTTTTTATAAATAGGCATACAAAACGGCATATGTAAACATACTATATTATATAGAGTTATACGTGTTTAGTTTACTAATTCAAAATTACGCGTTCCGTCTAAATTCGTTGTTAAACTAGGAAGCGTTCGAGGTCTTGTTGCTATAGCAACGTCACTGCGGAAGACAATTAAACCTTGATGATAAACTGACTTGAGTTTAAGGATTTGCGAAAATATTTTGCTTAGACTGGTCCATACATTTGAGTTCTCATCTTATATAATATGAAAATAAATCGCTATCTTTTGCTAAGTTCATATCTTATTTTTTTTTATTTCTTAAGTACGAGAGGCTCTGAGTCAGAGAACAATTCGATAGGTTTACGATACAAGCTAGAACACAGTCACGTTAAGCCAGCCGGTAGTTATAAGGATATTTTTTTGAAGTTTTAATATGTAAATGAAGACTTCTTAATAGTGTACCTAACTGTTATATTCTCAAATTCGGATCTTCAAAAATAGTAGTGAATAATAATAATATTTCAGGACATTTGTACACAGCGCCAAATAATAAACTAAATAAACTTTTTGAATGTCTTTTTAAACTTAACTATGTTTGTTAAGTCATTGCATGTGTTTAATATAAAATTGCTCATACGCAAATGAGTCACATCCAACTCACTTCGAAAATTGTATGATGAAATTGTCATTGCAAATCCATATCGGAGTGTTTCGACATTTTCAAGTTTAATTTCTGATTTCTATATAATTATGTACTTATAAGTCATCTCATTGATTCATTTTAATATTCTTAACCAGAAATTTTCTTAAAAATTTATAGATGTTGTTAATTAACTATTTCACGTAAGAACCGTAGGGTTTGTTTTAAATTTTGCACGATATGTAGTATATTGTTATTACAATAAGGAAACATCGAGATTCTGAAATATAAGAATATATAACATAGATGTGAATCGCAGTGATCATGTTATTTTTCACTTAAGTGTCAATAAAAAAATATTCCATGTCTTAATTTAGAGTCTAATCTATTAATATGAAGTTAAATAAATTGAAATATTATGTTAAATCTCAGCGAAAACTATTTAGTAGTTTTCGCGTAAGAAAACTACAATCATACTAACAATTTACAATACATAAATCGAGTACTGGGTAGTATCTTAAATCTTTAAACAATGTTTACATCTTAACTAAACATCTTCCTTATAACTAATACGACATGCAACAAAACCATAGCGAGATTGAAAGGTGTATCACCGCCATCTAGCGGCAGATAAAAATTTTAACAGTTTTATTTCCTCTGTTTTCACATTTTAATGCTTCGAATTACGGAATGGATATTATTATAAACATACATAATTCGTATCGGATCAGATAATCTGAGCTCGCGAATCGTAAAGTTTACTTTCTACCGGCGCCGATGTAACGTAACTTTCTCGTTGCGAAATGTTCCGTAAGAGGACTGAAGAATATATACATACCTACGGGTATAATGTGTGTCCATTTGGCTTGTGCCAGTTTCATAATTGTATCTGCAGATTATCCAAACCGGTTGTATGTGATCGTAATTGTTGATTTTCGGAATGTTTACGTACCTCCTTAAAATAGGAAGCTTTCATTGCGGTTTTGATTTTGAGGTGACGTGTTCACCGAAAATTTTTGACTATTCTAATAGTTATTTTGGGGGAAGACATTTCTGTCACATCATACATATACATATAGTCAGTCAGAGTTGTTCTTAGATTGTAATTAGTGCAGCTAATCTTTTGCCGGAATACTGAAACGCAACTTAAATTTAAGTACAACTTAAACCGGTCCGATTTGACAGTTCGCCATACAGTTCTATCAAAATTACGAGTCTTAAGGCGTGCTTAAATTTAATTTGCGTATGAGTATTTGGTCGAAAGTCTTTTAAAAAATATTTATAGTAGGTAGTTTATTGATTCATTTGTATTATGAGCGATACTAAATAAATGTATTGTTGTTGTAGAACGAATGATGCAACCATATGAATTATGGTGAGCACGTGTTGAAGTAATTTCTATTATTATAGAGTCCTTACCTGTCTTTCTTATTGCGAATGGATTAAATGGATGATCGGTTTAAAAAGAGCTTTCAGATCAATATATGCACTTATAGAATTGCATATAACTAATATGAATGAGATTGACCAGGTTTAGTTATGGTTAATTTTATTTCGATACAAGATGAGAGTTACGCTGAGTGGTTTCCTGACTATTTAAATCATTAGTTTCATCTGTTTATTGATAAAGTATTTGTCATAATGAATATTGCAGAATTCTTTTTTAAAGTTTGCTTATAATTAATGTACAATTAATTATTAATACCTGTTTACTTAAACTCAAATTGAGTTACTACTTCTTGAACTTACTATCTGGCGAAATATTTCGTTTTAAGACGTGACGTTTTTTTAAGATATTCGTTCTTAATAGAAATATAAATAAATGATAATCAGTTGGAATTGTTCGCAATGTCATATCATTATGACATATATTGTATCGCTGCAATCATGTGATGCATTTTCACAGATATGCTACGTTTAAGTATTATCTTAGGGCAGGAAAATTTGATTGTCTTAGATATTTAGACAAGTTACATTGTATGTGTGTTCGTATACTCGTATAATATATCAACTGTAGCAACTAATCATCACCAAGCTTACCGCAATTAAATCGCATGTATTTTTATTTAATATAAGTATGTCATGTTTAAAACATTTGAGTATTTAGTTTCGTTATAAGCTTATTATGTAAGAGTTCATATTAAATTAGTTCATCGACTGAGGACCATCAACGTGCACATGACAGACTGCTTTCATTGTTCGCTTATCGGTGGTGGTTTTGTATAGAATATTTTAATTTTATTTATTATTATTTGGCTTGTGTATTCATAGAGAGTGAGGGACATGTTCAGTAGCTGGACGCGAATCGAAGTGAAGGGATACGTAACGGTACTTAGGCGAAAATAGAATTTGTTTCAATGTCATAGGTTTCAGTTTTTGTGGCGTTGCGAGCGACCTTCCGAAACTTTGTAACATTCACTGTTTCTTACCCTTTTGTCTAACTAGCTGTTGAGATTTCCGTGTTTGAAAATTGTAGTTAGAACCATCTGTTCCAATGTTCTATAGATCCTATAGAGACGTTTTTGTTTGATTCTTGACCACTAGTAAATCTAACTTATTATATGTATTACGGTATTATCTGTAAGTATTGAGGCAACGTCTACGATATCGAAACTCCATTAAATAAATAGCCTTCAACGTCTTCAAGTTAATTTCTCGATAATTCTTAATGGTTTATTACGAGGAGTTTGCATAAGGCCGCGGCCGGACTTCGTCATAAAGAATTGTTTTCCTTATTAACAAAGTAATGAAATATTCTCGTAATGTAACTTATAATTTTTCTTATTAAATCAGATGACAAGTGTAGGTTTTTATGGGGTCTCCAATTATAATAAATGACTTAAAATGTTTAGGAAAAGTTACTGATAAAGTACAGAGATAACTAAATATTATGTAAGTGGATTTTTACATGTTATAAAACTCACATTCATTCAGCAATGGGCTTTGTTTTCTTCTGATCCAAAATTAACTGTATAGTTGGCCGTGATGTTTGATTACGTGTACCTTGGAAATTACTATGTTGAATCTAGAACAAACATTAGGCTTTAAAACGTATACAGATACAACAAGTGAGATATCTATAAACAGTATAATAGTATATTTAAATGTATTATCAATGGGTCAGCTGTTAGATCACTATCAGCGTGACACAGTCTCTTAATTAAATTATAACTGCAGATAATACACAAAATGAAACGGTACCGCTATTTCCGTTGACGATAGGGTTGCCCGATGATAATATTTTTTGGTTTAATTTAGCCGAAAATATATATAAAACAACTTAAATTATTTCTATTTTCGAATAGTGTTGTTTTCATTCTAATGAAAGCCAGCGATCCGTTCTATTCTGATTTTGCTGATGTTCCCAGCAAATACTATAAGACTTGGTAATCAGTATTGTTCGTAAACAAAAGAATTGAAAAAATAATTATTATTCATATGCGAATAGTATGTAACAAAGCAATACTAAATTTGCTTTACGCTTTGACATGACTCAACTGAAAGCTACGATAACCCTATTGAAATTTTAACCCTAATGAGTAATGACACAGTTATGAACATTGTATTTCGTCTATTGTCTGACCTACATCAAATATCATATCATCTAGTTCTGAATAGCTGTTTTATTTTTATTTGTCGAATTGGCCATATGATATCATAACACGATAACATTATGAATCAACACTGTTATTTAATTTGTTGATGCATAATTGAAGTAATTCTACGATTTAAGTACACCTACAAACTCCATTGGTCTTGTTCATACGGAAAGTCCTAAACATCTAATGGGTTATTGAGAAATACCATTTAGAAAACCTGATTCGATATCATTGAATTTGGAAAACCAATGAGACCATTACAAATAAATTACATATAAAAATTGTATTATACAATAGTAAGATTACGAGTGCCGCTCTTGCTCAACGCATTGGTTTTCTAAACGGAAAAGATCAGTTGCAGCGGGTGTACTACGGTTGGCCAATCATTCATTCATACAGCAAGGTCAACTGTTCGCAATTTACGCAAATTCTTCACAATACAATTGAGACAGAACCTACTTATAATATTATAGGGAATTAGGATTTAATAGTACCTAATTAAGTAAGACGTACAATGTTTTGAACCAGCTTCTTTTGGTGGTAGATCCAATTATATTAGGCCGAATTAGATCGGACCCTTTAGGAGAATATTAATCTATAGTTCTGGCATATTTTCCTTTCTACCATCTTAATCCCTTTTATTTACGTTTTTAACACAGCTAGCTTTCCTTATTCCCCTTTAATCATGACTTCAAAATGTTAGCAATAGGTTCGCAATTGAAATTGAACAAGTAGGTAGTTGGATAGTAGTAGGATTGGAAATCCTGAACAGAATCAGTTGCTTGCCACATATAAACCTTGTCATTAATATTTTTGTTTGCGTCTTTCCGGTAACCGTTTATTACTGATTTAATTTTTGAGCAAAATATAACAAAAAAGACTAGAGGATATTAGATGACGCTTCCATTAGTCGTATGACGCAAAGGTTTACATGATCGCAAACGATCGGGGTTTCCTCTGTCTAAGCGGACAATATGTGACGCAAAATTTGTGATACAAGGAAAAATATTTCTAGGAAAAACGTATGGTGTTTCGCGGTATCGTATTCTTCGGAGTAAATTGTTACATACGAACTATGGTAACATCCAACTGTTGAAAATTTAATCATCTAAGTATATCTTAAAAGTTCTAAAAGTTTTCAAGCCCATTGTCTCTTGTGTTTTTTTTTCGAGGATGTATTCGTTTACATGCTTAAAAAAATAAAATTAAAATTAAACAAAGTAACAAGAAGCTGATGAAACAATACGCGAAATTTATAAAGTAGGTTACATTCATGTTACAACATGTCAAAAGCAGTAACGGACTAGCTGTGCGAGGATGACGAGGCGTATAAATTGACGAGACCATATAATTTTATAAATGATAAAAAATTAAAAGTAGGTATATGTTAAGGTTAAGGTTTTCCTTTAAGGAAATATTGAATCGAAACTGTTTTATGAAAACACGTATACTGGTAGCCAATAATATGAGGAACAACAAAGGTTTTTTAATCATAATGGTATTGTCATATTTTTGTAAGGTTTAGCCTTTATTTGTTTCATGTTTGCTTGGAATCCATAAAACGTTATTTTAATTCTATTATCATGATCTCACAATATGTATATAGTGTCAAAATAATCACAAATAAATTGTCAAGATAATTTTCAAAATCGGTAGTATACAATACAAAGTCACAAAGTCAAAGTCAAAAGTATCTTTATTCAATTAGGCTACATAAAGTAACACTTTTAAATCGTCGTGGTATTACAAAACATTTTCCACCGGTTCGGAAGGCAGTTTCTACAGAGAAAAACCGGCAAGAAACTCTGATAGTCGCTCTTTTTAAAATAAGCAATCTTTAGTACATAGAGCAAACTTTACTTCTTTATATTATTATGGATAGTAGTGTAGTGTAGATAAACCACACACCAATTGAGCACGAACTCACCGGTGGGCGTGGTATTGAACTCTTCCGTGAATTAGCGCAAAGCAATTTACATACAGCGATACCGTCATAACCTAACAAGGCCGATGACCGATGCTAACTGGTAATATAACTCGCACGGACTCATGCATTCTGATATTGTTTTCGACATGTTTCCAGTATTGAGTTTGGGTATGAACAAGAAGGATTTGTCGGTAAAAAAACCCAAGAATGAAATTTATAAGAAATAATATGTCGTTATTAAAATCCGCAAGCATCAGTAATTTCTAAAGCTATAGAAATATTAATCGACTATTTAATGTAACATTATTATATATAATTAAATTTTTACAAAAAATCCTCTCGTTTCTATTGGTCTGTCTTTATTAACTTAAATGCGATCTTCGACAGAATTTAGTAGTTTCAACGGGAGAGTAAGAAACGTCCATATATCTAAATATAATTATATTTTGCAAACATTGTTAATAATCTTCATTACATTTATGTAAATACCGCGAGTGATTTACCACATAAGGATACTTTACTTTGTCTTGCAATTATCACGTATCTGAACAAAGGATGTTAGCCAATACATGTTCACATTCAGTTGTATGTCTTGCGTAAATAAGGGATACACGTTTATAATATGAAATATGTGAAATCAACGTGCAAAGCGTTCGTCCCTACTCGAGGCCCTGATTTAATTGATCGCAAACATTTGTTCATTTTTATGACGAAATGTTGATATCACGTGGAAGGTCTTTTCTTTAATGACATATCCGTTGTATATTAATAATAACAAGGTGTTTCACAATAAGTTTACCCCGGCTCAGAGATAGTACAAACTGTTTTTTAGGAGTCTATTACATCTTAATCATGACACATTAGGCAACGACACAAAACGTCCAAATAATTACAATCACTTAAAATAAAAAATGCATAATTAATTGATTAAACGAACAAGAATCATATAATTTTTTTCCAGTATTGTCGTAATACTTTTGGCACAGCCGTACAGTTTGTTCAGGTCTCGAATGTATTGTAAATTTAAACGCTATAAGTACCAATATCTTCCTGGCAATCTCGTCGAAGGACAGATCAGTTAGGAAGCCATCCAATGCCCATTAATCGGTTAAATTTTACGGCACACGTTGCAGTAAAACTTACATGCTTGGTACTCGTTAACAATCAAAATATTGGCACCGTGCCGGCACGGGAATACCGCTGCCTTGGACCATTCAATATCATGACCCTGCGCCCTCCACCTTGCACGATAAGTCATTTCTAAATATACCCATGACACAAGTAAAACTCTTACAAGCTTTTTAAAATGAAATAGATTGTACCAATGTTCATATCATTATTCTTTCACGAAATGTTTGCGCAGTATACATTTTTATTGGTATTTGGAATTGTAATTTTTAAAACAATTAATTTTCACATATTGTGGTTTTCAGTAACTTTTGCTCAGGTAGAAAACAAAGTGACACTTTAGTCATACTTTTATTGGAGTGATTCTGATTGAATAAAATGTAATAAGTACCTAATAATTACTGCAGTCTCCTAGTTCATAGTTGCAAATTTTATTTTGTACTAGATGTTGTACCTACCCTACCTGTAATCGTATACTCAACTATTTCACTGCTTAAGAACCATCCTTGAACTTCAAGGAATATTCTAAATCGAAATAATATAGAAAACGGTTCAACAGTTATAGAGTCACTTAACGAAACATTTGGCGATTTATTTTAATAATATAGAGTATTAATGAGTTATATTTATTCAGTCATTATTATGTAGGAAGATTATTACTCGTACTGTAGCCATTGAAGTATCATTGCCTAAGTATTAAACTAAGAACCAACCCGTTTTTAATCATATCTAAAAATAGCCTGAACACAAATAGATTACGAAAAATATCCCTATCAGATGCTGTCGTCACGATAGTAGATATAATGACGCTATGACGTGGGCTGCGAATAATGCAATAAATAAACATGTTTGTCGATACCACTCTATGTGATTTGATCATTCATATCAATTGGATATTATTAGTATTTCGTGGAATTTTTATAAGCTTCTAAAAATATAAATAAATGAAAATTTCAGGAAATTTCCCCTCTAGTAGTAGATGCATGATTTAAGATATATTGTACCTAACAGTTTATGTAAGCATGGGTCCTTGAGTCTTGACTTCAATGATATAGTGAGAAAGGCTGTCGAAAAATTTGTTTAGAATAATAGCTATGTCTATATTTGATACTTACTTTATTTAGGGTATTTAGTGTACTTGTACATTAATAGATAAAATGGCAAACAGAAAGGCAAAGGGTAGCCATATTTCGGATAGTGTATTGAAAGATATTAATCTATTGTTTACTTTAAGAAGTGGCACTTATTTTATACGTAGCTAAATAACAGAAACCCGTGCTTCGAGCGCACCGATACATTATCTACACCTCATTTGAAAACCGTTTGTGTCACGTGTATTCATAATTGTGTCAAAGTATTCAAACCAGATATGAGAGTATTACTGCGTAGTAGGTAGAAGATAAGCGGGCAATATGGGAACGTTGCTCGCTAAAATAGACCGAGCGTCTACCATATGACCACGATAAGGTGCATAATTATTCGAATTAATCGCTCGCACAATATAAAATGTCAATGATTCACATTATTTGTTTACACTGCGAATAGCAATTGTAACGCGGTGACGAAACATTTGTACAAATAATGCATTGGAGGAAGTTGTTTTTTTTTGTCTCGTGGCTAAAGCACGTGGGACGGCATGCATGCAAATAACCTTAAATGTAATGAAGGTTTTCATTTAAATCGTCGGTAGTTCGGTTGCGAATTAATTAACTCTTTGTGTGCAATGATGCACGATACGAAGCTACTTGGTATATTTCCTGTATTCAAGCGGAACAGGAGATTTGTACCTTCGTTACTTTATAATAATTTAAGATCTCATCTAAGTTACTTGTACTAATCTCCTACCAATATTTTTAATGAACTATCGACTATCGATTGAAGCACCTTTCTAACGTAAAAATCTATACATCAAATAGATAGCAAACTTTAAACACCCTTCTTGCCTCTTAAGGAATACCTTAGGTTTATTTACTTAGCCTCGGTGTCGACCGTCCTCATACCTTTTTTGTCGACAAACATTGAAATACAAAAAGCTCGCTTACAATGTGGTCGTGTCTCATGTCACGCATGCTCGGGCCGAAAACGTTATTCCGTGTACCTGTTCAAGAGCTACCGTTAACGCCTTTAATGGAATTGTCAAACCAGTAGCGTGAACGATGCCTCCACTGAGCGCTGGCCACAGCTTCATTAGACTGTGGAATGTATCGGAGAATATTAGAACATTTTAGGTTATTATTATTGTAGTATATGTGGGTAGAGTGTTATTTGTCTCGGGCGTATTGTCTTATATAAGTGTAGGCCGGTAGTGGGGAGTCAGTCTGTATCAGACCGTCATACCGGTAGCACTAGCACGTGGTGGTACGTTGGCGAGCCAAATATAATAATCAGTGAATACTACATTGGCGACGAGGATAAAACTGTGAGTACTAAAATGAATTATATTAAAAAAGAAAAAAGAGGAACTATCAGTGTTTAGGGAAATAATATAAATAAATTATTATAAATATATCATTTATAAAAAGCAAAATATATTATTATATTATTTAAAAAAACTAATTATGTCTTGGTGAGGTTACTTGTTAGTAGCTGCAAATATCTTTACAAAAGATCAATGTGTAGGTCAAGTTATTACATGCTGTAAATATTTTAATACAGTTTAAAAAAAGCGTTAAATAAACCAAATCATTTTAATGTTGAAATATATCACAATATCGGAGTAATAGATTCATAACTGTGCTTATATTTCTAAGTTGTTTACTGCAAATTGCAATGTGATAAGTCACAACGAATAACAAGTGACAGATTGTTCCGTTATCCGTACGAGGGTTATATTGTTAAAAATTTAAAAACTTATTGGAATTAGCATGACGA
>JADANM010006310.1:7615198-7642074 GCA_026213755.1 Eurema hecabe | reverse complement strand
TTAATAAATTTGATATTTGCATGTATAATTGTATTCCATTACAATTATACATGCAAATATCAAATTTATTAAAATAAGGAAGGGATGTAGTATATGTGGGTAGAGTGTTATTTGTCTCGGGCGTATTGTCTTATATAAGTGTAGGCCGGTAGTGGGGAGTCAGTCTGTATCAGACCGTCATACCGGTAGCACTAGCACGTGGTGGTACGTTGGCGAGCCAAATATAATAATCAGTGAATACTACAATTATTAAAATTATATTAGGTATTAATATATGTGTAAGAACCATATATCTTACTCATCAAAACGTATGATATCTGAGTAAAGGAAGGCGATGAAAACATAGAAATATGCGAGTAGCGCTTCAAGCAAGAATTCGATATTCCCTCTCAGATGTTTACGACGCAAAATTTGACACCTGTGGGAAAACACCTGATTCGCGTATGAAGAAATTAAACAAGAAATTCTAAAGCTTGAACTGAGTGTAACTGCAATTCGTCTCGTATTAAACTAGTTAGCAATTTAGACAAAGTATAACAAATGAATGGATCGTAAACAATGCAATGAAATTTTATTGAGCGTTATATGACGATATTCGCCACGCACGCTCTTACACATGTAAATATTTTGAAAGTTTGCTTTATCTATTATAAATGTGTCCTCCTTACGTCCAGAGCCAAGTTCACGTCGCTGTGACGTATTTATATTTCAACTTTATATTATAATCGTTTCGCGAGAATTAGATCGCAATTTGTCGTGATTATTTAAAATGTGGCTTGAATTGCGACACTCGGGTATTTGGATAAATATTTCATAGAAAACGGATTAGGCGATTAAGCGGCTCGCCTGTGGTTTACCGTCAAAGAGTGGGCTTATTTGCCGTGGCAACGAGTATTCCTTGACCCACTTGGGGTCGAAAATCACGATGGCCAATCCTACAACGCGACTTTCACCAAAAGCGACGTCATCTCATTATAATACCCAATAACCTATTGTCCGCTTTCCATACTTAATATTTAATGTGAGCCTCGGCTTTGTTTTGTTTATTCGTTTGGATTGCACTCTCGAGTTAATAGAAATGCAAGATTCGATTTCGTTCATTGTCTTTGTTTTTACGTATAGAATAAAGCGCTTTACAAAAGGCTTACCGAATGTTGTAGCAATTTTGAAATAGTTACAACTGAATAATAATTATTAAGATATAGATGTTACTAAATGTATTGTTTACATTGAAAATATGTATTATACTTATTAACGAAATAGCATTGTTCCTTGTATGATGAAACACGTCAATGTTCGCGCGTTCTGATAACAATTGATAAAGGCCTCATTACAATCATATTATGTCGACTGATGATCTGGTTTGTAATTCCACATACCTAGACACGCCGGATTATTTATAAGTTCCGGTATTCGATGAACATTAGCCGTGGCCTAGTGACCGCGATAAAACGCTAAAGGTAGCGAAAGAAAAAATATTATGTTTACAAAAGTAAGTAGGTAGTAGTAGTTGTGAACAAAGGAGAACGTCACAGAGGTATTAATTTGCGCAGTTACGAATCGAAGGTTTGATGCTCACTAATGTAGGAAAATTACAAGATTCTATTATGGGTCGTTCGACATAATATTTAGTTGTAGATAAATGGGTTGCAGGAGTTGTTCGTAACGTAAACGTAAACAAAAAACAGTATATTATTCAATTCTTTAAGGGCTGTATTCATGTTTTTTTAATCTTTATTGCCTTCGTCTAAACCCTTGCCAAATCGCTATTCTTTTATGTATTTAAATACAGATGTTCCTAACATTAGTTAAAGCTAAAAATAAAACAATTCAACCATGTTCACGGCGGTCGTGCTTCACACTTTATGACCACTATCTACTCAGGTAGAAAAGTACATAGTCCTTTGTTAATCACAATTCGAACCAGTACAATGATCCCTTCAGATTCATGTTAAGCCAATCTTTGTATTAAAAAAAATCAACGTGGTATTTTTACTATTATCTGTTTCATGGTAATTTTACTTTCATTGTTGAAAATAAATTGTTTTAGTAAACTATTAATACCGAACGCTGCAGACTAAAAGCTTAAGTGGTGTAGCAGCTTTTGTGTAAACAAATTTATCAATAATAACAAGCTAAGAACCTTTAAAGATACAAATGAAAATGTATGTCGCTATATAATGAATAACTCTCAATAGACGCGTTCGAGATGTGAGTATGTCGCCTAGAAAAATGGCTAGGCCGGGTACCGTTGAGCGATGCTCTGACATCGATGCGAAGGTTATCGCGGTGTCAGCGACCAGGCGCGCCCACACACGCAATGTATACAAACAATGTTCCACACACGTACGCGTCCTCCATGACGAGAGTCTAGCGACGATTGGTTGGTCGGGAATCATGTTTAGGGACTGTCTAGTCAGCTTCTGCGTCGACCTCCTGTAAGGTTATGATATCCTAGTATCTTTCGTATTTTGTAAGAGAAATGTTAAGACATTTAAATCTTTAGTTCGAAAGTATTCAATTAATTATGTATAGTATTGTAGATAGATTGGTGGGGTCTATAAATGATTCAGATTAATGTACCGAAAACCTTGGCAGGCGTTCGATGAACTTTATGAAACGGGTTCATGCAAGTTCGCAAGCCTTCGTTACATTTAAACGAGTTTCTTACATTTTGTTATTTTCGTAGACATTCCCAAAATTTGTTATTTATTTGCGTGGATTGGTATTATTCTAAGCTTAAAAGGTTTTATTGATAAATCAAACTTTAGCTACGAAAAATATAGTGAAAGCTTGAATATCAATGTAGCAATGAAACTATTTTAAGACAACTAGGACAATAGCTATAGACATGTACAATGTAGATGAAATTTTCTATTAAAAACGCTGACTTGTGGTTAACTAAGATGTGTGCAGCTAATTATGGCGTAACTAGGACACGTTATACAACGTGCCTAAATAGGTCGAAAGCGAACACTGAATATATTCAATACTATATGATCGATAGTTCGATTCGTAGAGCTAGATTTCGCTTAGTTTTAATATGATACCAAATACATACACAAAAATGTGTATGCATTAAATAATATATAGTAATTTTGGTCATGTTTTCATTTTAACTGATGCTCAAAAGAGATGAATTTGTAGTAATAACCCTATTACGACTATTTTCTAATTATAAATGTTATAAAGAAGCATAAAAAAATTAAAAGGATTTGGTTGGCAGAATTTTATAATTTGGCAAAGCTTGGGATTGGCCGGGAATTACTCCCAACAACGTCAATAATATACATATCAAGGTTTTTGAATAAATATACAGCGTTGCAATTTATTAAGAGCATTAATTGAACACAAAGATGAACACCGATGACGTCAGCGATACACGAGACGTGCTATTCATCTGCGAACGTGCCCACAGGCCCGTCTCAAAATTCAATAAATCCTTTGTTGATGCAACATTTTGCGCAGCAATAATATTATGATATTGCAAATAACTTTCTATAGTTAAAACATTTGAGGAGTAGCGAAAGCCGTAGCCCTAGTGCGGGCGGTCGGGGCAATAACCGTCCTTTCTTAACTATCGTACGAACCCTATATGTAAACAAAAACATCTGTCTGCATTAAAATAGCACGCATGTATATCTTGACATTACGAGGCGGATAAATTCGGATTTTTCTTGTTTTCTTTTGAGTCCAATTATTAATTGGTTTTTAACTAATGAGGTTATCAACTAATCGATATTTCCTTAACTACTTCACCTTAATTATAGAAACGATTACATGGAATCGATGGTTTTAGGTCGTTAGTTTACTACGACTAATTAGTGTATTTAAATAATATTTTCTGAGATATTGTTTTGCGTCCAAGTCTCAGAATTTGCGGTTTCCATTTAATAATAATATTCATTTTCAAGGTTCTAGGCCAAGGCAAATACAACAAATGTATTAAAATATTTTTTGTCATCTCAATATGATTATATATCCCTGCAAATTATTAATGAAATAAATGTTTTTATTGTTCTTCTTCGTAGAGCTTAAAAGTCTTCCGCAATAAAAAGTACCTATATAAGTAATCCTTTAAAGGCTTTGCAAAATATTTAAGGCTCGTACAATGTAACAATAAGGTTAATTGCTTCAAGTTGTATATTCACAGAAAGTAGTTTTATTATTGTTTAGAAAAATGAGAATAGGCCGGTCGATCGGCATGTCCCGTTAACGAACGCGCTACCTACGTGACGTATAAAGCGTGGGTTGCCCCGCCACCGCGCCATTACTACAGCGCCCGCGCGCGCGATTGCACGTATTAACCGATTCAGCTCCGCGCTCGCTCTCTCGACTCTATGTGTATACAAGCCAACCAAGAAACATGCATTTCTGTACTCATTGGCACGATTGGTTTTATCAAGAGCCCAACGCGGCGGTGGACCCTGCCAGCGCTGCAGCACGGCGGCGCAAGCCGCGCGATCGACGCCGCCCCCCCGTCCGCGTCGCCGACGTCGACGCCGCAGAGGATCTCCGCCGACGAACTAGCCGAGGCCCTGCGCCCGCATCTGCTCTCTCCTAAGCGGATGTGGGCCCTGGGCTACCCCTTGGAGATCGAGCCCAACTCTTGCAAGGCCGTGGTGTACATCAATCCGCCGCCGCGGCCTCGGATCCCGCAGTATACTTCGTTCGACGTGAACGCGCCGGAATTCGTTCCTGGCGGTTCGCAAAGTGACAGTGGCAGGGGTTCGTGGGGGTCCACCCCACGCTCCGAAAGTGACGAAGAAGCGGATGCAGTGGAACATTTGTGTGTGCGTTGTGATAAAATGTTTAGAATGACTCGCGAAGGCGAATACGTTGTTGAAGAAAGTTGTGTTTACCATTGGGGTCGCATCAGCAGCGACTCTCGGCACACGTGCTGTGACGCGCCGCTCGGCTCGCGAGGATGCAGTTCGGCACGCTTTCACGTTTGGAGCGGCACCCGTCCAGGTATGAACGGACCTCTCGAAGGATATGTACGTGCCCGTTCGCCCCGTGGAGGTATTTACGCAATTGATACTGAGATGTGCTATACAACAGCTGGTCTCGAGTTGGCCAGCATCGCCGTTATAGCAGCAGACGGTCGGCTCGTGTACAGATCGTTAGTGAAACCTAGCTCACCCGTAGTCGACCACAATACAAGGTTCTCAGGCATCAGGCCGCGCGACTTGGCGCGCGCGACTAAGACGCTGAGAGATGTGCAAAATGATATACTTGGATTTGTCGGAAATGATACGATTTTGATCGGACACGCATTGGATAATGATTTGAGAGCACTGAAGCTGCTGCACAGCGCGGTCGTGGACACGTGCGCGCTGTACCCGCACTCGAGAGGCTTCCCGCTGCGGCGCTCGCTGCGCGCGCTGTCCCAGGAGCTGCTGGGCCGCAGCGTGCAGCGCAGCAGCTCGGGCCACTCGCCGCTCGAGGACGCCCGCGCCGCTATGGACCTGGTCCTGCTCAAGGTGCACGACGAACGCGCACAACGCCACCGCCTCGCCAACCAACTTCCCATTCTGCAACCGTATGACCCCCTTATTAGTGCCGCCTAACTCTTAAGTGATAACTAAAAACAGACTCTGTTTGTAAACAAATGATTGTTGAAAAGTTTTATGGATGATTCTCAAATGAATATAGACTTATTACGTTGACGGAGCGCGCGCACCGTTCGGTGTGTGCCTTCGAATTGCCCTGTGCAATAAACGTAATATTTTTTTGGTATTCTGTTGTTTTCTTTACCTATCTTTGTTATGTAACGAGCATATGACTATTAATAATAATTCGATACATGATATCATTGGGAAAACGTAAACATAAATATTATGAGGCGAGCGCGTCAGCGTGTGATTAATTCACGAATCGCTCAGCTGTTCGCAGCCGTCATATGATAGATACTTTCACTGGCTTTGATTTCTACTACATAACGGGCAGTGGATAGTGTGCGAGGGTAATTGGGTTTGATAGAGGCATACTGTGTTTATGAGTGGGCTGTTTATAGTTAGGCAATACGTATGAACATGTAGCATCTGTATTTAGCACATAGGCTTACATTAACCAGAAACAGTTTCAATACACTACATTCATAACTACTATGCAACTAGATGTTTGTATTACCTCATTCATGGGTTCTTTGTATACAAGTTATTAACATTACTCAGTGCTCTAAATTTCTTAGTATAGCGGAGGAAAACAATCGATAAAATTCAGACCATATATTATTCATTTTAGCGTAGATACGACATCTCGATAACCACGCGGAAAAGCGATATTACGAAAATATTTACCTGCAATTATGAGTAATGTTTACGACTATGTGTACAGAATATTTTTCTCAGCTGACTAAGCGTGGTTTCTCAGTAGGACGAGTGAGTAGCGTCCTCATATGTATCAAGGTGTTTAGATCCACGATTTAGTCGAAGCAAAACAAGGGTTTGAAACAATAATATGTTAGCGTTAGTTGGAGCTGACGACCGTGCACTCCACAGGTTATATAAGCAGCTTACGTAAACTTATGACGAAATCTGTAACTGATGAGCAAACTTAATGATTTCTAACTGCCGAGAAATTAATGTTGAGAAACTTTTCATCCTGCTTTATGATTTGCAATTACAATTTTTTTAACAGAAAATTTTAATATTATTCTACATTTGAATACGTAATATTCAGTAACAATTTGTGTGTTCTAGTCAAGAATATAACATTGGCGTCTGTATTTCCATACATTTAGGTTTTTTGTAAAATACATTATGATGGTGATTGGTGTTATCGTGAAATTCTGTTTCTGGAAAAACCATAATGAACTGAATACAAAAGTACCACATGTCTGATACTAGTACAACTTATTATTTAAGGCAAATGAAACAATATTTTGAACATCGTAACTTGTAACATTGTTTGAAAATATTACAATACACAGCTAATTTAAAACTTAAATAGTAGCTCATTGTCCGTAAAGGACGTTTTTGAAGATAAGGTGATCTCTACGGTGATAACAAAGTCAGGTAGTAAACAATGTTAATTTCGAGAGACATTTTGAGATGTTTTTATTAAGTGTTCAAATGGGTTCAATGACCAAGGGGTGCAACGATCGTATGTCCGGTCGATTTCAAATATTGTTTTGACTGCACTGAAATAACTAGGTATATCTGATTCTGCGTTCAATGTCGTTAGAACCACGTGTTTTTGACATCCTCTTGAGAAGCCTGGAAGTTGATTTCCGCTTTGACGCATAAACATCTCAGGGATCTTGTCATACTATATCCACTGTGACATTGGCAAAGTTAATATTTACGCACGTACACAGCGATTAACGCAATATTTACCCAGATAAAACTATTAAATAGAGCTGATACTGAATAAAGGACAAAGGCCGCAATCATTTAGCACATGGTAATTATACATTTCCTAATTAGATAGCGCCGATATCAGCGACGGCAAATAGGACGTTGATTTGTCTTCACCTTTATCTAATCTCTTACGACATAGTATTTTATTGAATTTGCCTCATGTTTTGCACGATAACAGTATAAATAGTTCATGCAAAGACCTGCCAACGTTTATCATGTTATCGCACCGCTCCGAATGCCAAATATTTTGAGCAATATGAAACGGTATTCTTACGTTTACTTCCATTAATCGTTAGTCATTGCTTCTGAGAATTAGTTTGAGTCTGAACATCAGCTGACGTCATCGATCCGCCACCGATCGAGTTCAAAGTGTACCTCATATATGATCGTAACATGTTATGTATGTATCAGTAATGTCCAGCGATATCTTCAAGTAATATATTCAACACTGACCTCGTTTACTACGACGTTTACGATTTTACTACGCTTATATTAAATAAAAGTTGCGGATTTATTCTATGAAAATGTGTGAACGGAGACGCTGTATGAAACTGGTTTTGTTTTACAGTTGTTTGGAACAGATCTAACAATGTTGGTATTATTGAAATGAACCAAATCTGTTACAAGATTGACTCCTAATTTAAACACAAGTTAACCTACTTTGAATTAGCAGCGTTTGTGATGCTAAGCCCGACGCGTGGGCAATATCTAATAATTGAATGGCGGTAAGTATGAAATGAAATGTGCAACGCTGAATACGAATTTGGTATTTAAATGTGGTTATTATAGTTTAAATTGCGCGCTTATGGGCGTGAAGACAATATTGGTATGGCCATGGGACTTTGAGTTTGCGTCGGTTTCACAATGAGTTGCAGGCAATGTGGGAGTTTCGTCACCGATCTTCGACACGCCTTCGGTGCCCCCACCACGTGACACCATACCTGCAAGTCGGCCTTATGTAACACATGTACGCCGAACCATACTATATATTCACCACTTGTTTCTACATTGAATGTAAAGAACTTGGAATAGAACTAGCTTACAGTATAAATTGATGATTAGATAGGTGATAAGTAAGATAAAGCAAGACTCTGTAGTGTGTTGGTTTAAAAATATTCACTTTAGTTATAATTCCATACACTCCACATACACCACGTGGTTTTATTATTAAAAGATCTGGTGACTGATATTTTTCCGGTATAAGAATTACTATAATACTTCTAAGCTTAGCTCGATATCCTAGACCTTTAAACTAGCAGCACACACAGTTCTTAATACTAGAAACTTATCTATAGAATGTGTGTAATCAAACACTATGTTGATTTACATAAATCCTCCGAAAGAAGATGGTTTAGAAGTGACTAGAACCTCAGACCTTGAATTAATATTATACTGTCAGACTAGTTTTTGTCTTATTTCGCCGGCAAAATCAACGAGCATAATTATATTATTTAATGTTTGCCTCAGTGATTATTTATACAAACATAATATATGATACGCTGATGGCTGTTGGAGGCTTGAGGTTTTCGATGCTATGACTTCCTTGTTCCCTTGAAAGTGCGTTGAACCATGAGACCATGATTTAAATTGCATATTACAATCTGTTTATGTTCAAGATGTAAAGGAAGTATCGCTCAAACTATAAAATAATTGATTTGTCTTCGAGGTTACCATGTTAGCCGATTGAAATAGGGTCAAAGAGACTCCTTTTCGGAATATTGAATTATGCGTGTGTTAATCGCATTAAATCTTTATTGACCTAAAAACAGGTTTCAAGTATGTATTTCCCTACACGTTTGACGACTTGTGATTTACATTAATTATAATAACAATGCGCACGGGTAATCGTCGATTTAGCGAATTAAACATTAAATGCTTTAAAATAGTGAACCTTGGCGCAGCTATACGGAAGTTACTGTTTATGCATCTCCACGTAAGTACTCTAGAGTATTTTTAGTTTAGTACTAGGATCTAAACGCAGAAATAAACAGAATTTACTCGAATGGAAAAGGAAACAAACCAAAAATGTTATCTAAGTAAAGTACTTTAAATGTTACAAAGTTCCCCGTATCGCGCTTATCTTACGACCATTTAGGATAATAGAAATAAGGATAAAAGTAAAACTTACCCAAACATTGATGGGTCACTAAAAGCCCGACGATATGAATCATACGTTTTTATAGACATGTGGGCAAGTGAAGGCAAACGGGTTGAGCATTACAAAAACATTCCAAGGGAAACAAAAAAGACGTACCATGAGGCTTACGTCGAAGGTGAACGAATCAGAAATTAGGTGCGTCGAGATTTAATGCGAGGGTTTTTTGAAATCTCATAGAATACATTGTTTAGGTCTAAGATAAACTATTTTTAAATAAAGTATATAATTCTGATTATTAAACAACGAATAGTTGTTAAAGTTGGTGCTATGAGTAAAATGACAAATTCCTACCAAATGCTCCAAAATGTAAAAATATATCTGTTATTGTTTGAAATCAAGTTTTTAGCACGATTTGCACATAAGCCAAATTTTTTTAAGAATTGAAAAAAAATACTCGTTTTGCGAGTACCAAATGTATAATGTTTATATAACTATGCAAAGCTACAAGGTTTCACATTATAAAATAATATTCATTAAGATAAAATTTAAGTTTAAATCCATTAAAAGTGTAAAGGTTATATGATAAGTACGCTATGCTATCTAGCTGCAGAGGCAAAGTACCCTGCGACAAACGAGACGAGTAAACAAATCTTATTTAAGTGTCATTTCCTTAACTTGCTCAGAACTGTCAGACGAGAAATCTTCCCCGGATGTTACGTCACGTGGGATCCAGTGGTGACGTCACACACGATCGAGGTAAACGAAGAACTACAAGTCATCCAAATCGCTGTTTATTGCAAATGCCCAGCCTCGGGTGTTATTGACGTCTACAGGAAAATTCAATAGCATTTATATGTTTATGAGAAATTTGAAGAACTGTTTGTCTTCACACAATAATTTGCATTAATATCTCTTAAATGATTACAAGGTCTATTTCATGTGATTCTAATTTAGACAATTATTCAAAGTGGAAATTTTCAACAAAACACTGATTTAATTTAAGCCTGATACTGCATTAAAATCAATTTATATTATGGTTACAGACCACGTGTAGGGTATGTATAGGATTGTTGTTATCTGGATGCGTGGCTCGCTCTGGGGTGGCCTGGGCCGCACTTCCACAGAGAACCGGTTTTATCCTGTATTTCTTTGTTATTAGTCTTTCCCTTCCTATTTTGTATTAATAAAGCATTCAACGCTGTCAAGAATCCTCCATAGTCTACAGCACCATGAAATCTTAGATCTCTCACATATAAACGTAGGTGATCTCTATTCATCAGACGAGACATGCCTAGTTGTATACCTAAAAACATGCTCAAGAGATTAAATATTGAGCCTAAAAAGTCGCTAACTAAAATATTCAACTCAAATTCTCAGTTCTTACTAAGATGCTGCTCAACAATAGTATAAGTATTACACTACACAATTGCTCAGTCGAGTGAATGCCCAACACACTGCAATAGTTTCGTGTCGAACGGTCAGTTACCGTCATTCTGTTCAGTGCTCTTGCAAGCCTGAAACCCAAGGCCTTGGTACAGTGACTCAGTTTCGATATCTCGACGCTGGGTGACCTTTCACCGGTTCCCGCATTGCTGCACGCTTACCTAGTTTACTTAATTGTTAATGCTTACTTCGAGACTGACATTTGACTTTAGAAAATTGTCGCAACTGAGACTTGGTTTTTGCTGCTCCTAGCCTTGTTTAATGCCTAAAAAGGAGTTGTGAACGTGTGGGAAAAATTTGTTTAAACTCAATATTCATATAGAGACTAAATGTATGTATGTATGTATGAGCGAAACAATTCTCGAAATTTGAATGGGAGTACGAAATTACCACGTTTCACTAAACTTTGTACTCATTTAAAAAGGATTACTTTCAAAAGAATTTTGCAATACCAGGTACATTATTTGGCAAAAGAGCATTCAAATCATACTATAGTTAAGTAATCCGTTCTTTAAATCTATTCAGCTATTCGCTTTAATCCTAACTGTATTAGATTTTACCTAAAATGCCACGGCTTATTATTCATGGAAAATTATAAAGCAAAATTAACCGAAATTGCGAAACGTTTTCATATAAGTAAAATGCAGTGGGCGGCTGCCTACGTTCGGTCAGGATACAAGGTCGGTTAAGGCGCTTTGTTGTCACGAATGACACGACCGTCATATGTGACATTGTACCCATCAATCGATACAAAGAGCCTTTAGAATGAACCTTTTTACTTCAGCGTGACTGTGGTTTCTTAACCCGGTTACACATTTGACACAAGCTGGATTCTATGTAAATGATTTTCTTTTTTTTACCTACGTGGAAAAATCCTGATACGGATACAGCGTCCTCCTCGGGGGAGAAGGAAGCGGTTATGTCGGACTCGCCTTAATGATTTTTTTGGGGTAAGGCATTTAGAGTAGACCTATGGCTCATCTCTTAGTATCTATATTTGCTTAACATGCTACTATAAAATCGGCCTCTAGGACAAAATGAATATAGTTTTTTCTACTTGAAACATCAGCAACCAGAATTTCTTGCCTATGTATTTCTATAGAACCTGTTTTGTAACACAGTGATTTAAAACGTCGATATATGACTATCGGCGTGTATTATAATCGAATATGATTTACCTGATACAAACAATGAACTTAAAGCATAATTGAGGTCCTTTGAAATACCCACACCTCTACTATTTTCTTTAAGTGGAAGGTTCTTTAGGAACTTACTTCCTAACAATAAAAACACATGCGTTTTTGTCGTGTACAGAAGTATTAATTTTTATAATAATAATAATAATAATATTCTCTTAGTTGATATCCTTGTTAGTAAAATTTTTACGAACTTCAATTGTCTTATGTAAAAACACACACTAATTTTCAATACGTTTGCATTAGAACTACTCTCTGTCAATTTAAATGGAACTCATACATACTGAAATCGTAGGTACGTTGCTTCGCAATACAAAAAGATTTTAAATATTTATCAGTGAAAGATTTCCCAAAGGACTCAGAGTGGGCTATGTATGTATTAATATACTAGTCGATTGAATAAATAACTTATTAAGTTAACTAGCCGCGCCCCTCGGATTTATCCGCATTTATGCCTATATTATACTCATAAACCTTCCTCTTTAATCACTCTAACTGTAAAACACATGAAAATCGTTTGCATAATTTTAAAAATTTAAGCATACATAGGGATAGACAGAACAAAACGACTGTTTTATAACACGACTTCGTCTAATATAACGCACACGTATATCCAATTGTAGTACATTTGTTGGATCTCACTATATCTTAACGTCTTGTAGGTAAATGTAGCGAAATATTCTTAAATAATATTAATAATTCAACAAACTTGTTTATATTTATTTTTCCACACAACCAAATTATACAACATGTGTGGAAAATATATACGTTTTTATGACGATATAATATATATTTTTATAATAAGTATATGGTTCTTCATAATGTCGTATTCTACCGGATAATAAAATGGTTTTTAAAGTGTTGTAACTTTACTTGAATATCAAATAAACATATTAAAAGCATAGCGGTAATGTTTGAGGAAAATGTCACTAATTGCCTAGACCCAGCTAGTTCGTACTTAGGATAATGTAAACATATTAGCCTAATTGAGGTCGTTAATAAAAATCAATTACGTGGTACTGCTATGTACTAATTATGTTTTAATTAAATTGTTCAAAAAAACTGGAGTTACCGTATTATTGTATGATATAGGTAATTATAGCATTATGACTAAATAAAATTATAAAATAGTATAAGTATCCCTCGTTTTACGATCAGAAGGATCGGGTTTCGATTAACGAACTTCTATAAAAATCCAAAACATGCTATAGACATCAATGAATAAACCTGAAAGAATTGTAGAACATTCAGAAAGTCTTGTAATAAATTACATTACGCGTGTATTTAACAACGGTTTTTCTAAATCAGCAGCAGTTGAAAAACTCCTTTCTAATGTAACCGTTCCATTTCTTGTAGATGGATCAGTGATCCTCTGGGATGTTCGTGATCTTAACCACAAGGATCACAGGAACATGCGAGTCAACATCGAGTTCGACTACGCGTCCCACATCGCATGGAGCCCGGACTCGAGAGGGTTCGTGGTCCACACCGTCAGGGAGAACAGAATCATGGGGTATAAGGTGGAGAAGAAGAAAGACCTCATCGTTGGAGCTACGCAAGCCATCACATTTGATAAGGTAAGTGCTTTCTGATATGGAGCAGAGTCCAAAATATATATCTTAATATATATAAATCTCGTGTCACAATGTTTGTCCTCAATGGACTCCTAAACCACTTAACCGATTATAATAAAATTCGCACACCATGTGCAGTTTGATCCAACTTAAAAGATAGGATAGCTTTCATCCCGGTATTGCCCCGGTAAGGGGAATTACGCGGGTGAAACCGCGGGAAACGACTAGTACATTACTATAAATTTTGACGCTTTTGCGTTCCATGAAAAGGAAGATTGCACTATATACTTTCAATATAAGGTTTTGTATAGTTGTAATTACATGGCGTAGTATTGTCTTAATGTTTGTACGGGCTTTTCCAAAGTCGTTTTGTAAAACCCTACATCCCACAAGAACCCACATAACCAGTTTTCCCGCTACATATTAACTAACAATAATTCAATTTGACAATATTACGGAAATAAGAATCCAAGATAAAATCGGAGTATACGTAAACAAAGTCAACCGGTTTTGTAGAAAATCTTACAAGATGAACCTCTAATGTTATTAACAAACCTTGCGGCGTTTTACGGTCAGTAGATAATTGTATGGAGCGTGAATAGGGCTGCCGCGTTCATGTTTTCAGTTATATAAGTGGATTTGAAAATATAGTTCTTAATTTTTTTATATGATGATGAGTTTTTATATGATCAGGTTCGCCTTATGGTAAGCTACAACCTCATGAACAGTCACAAAATGACTTGCCTCATAGTTGCGTTTCCGGCATTGTAAAAAAGTTTAAACAAGAAAAAATAGTTACAAAGGAAAAACAGGATGTGAGGAGGGAAAATGGTTCTCCTGTTTTTATATATAATTTGACTAAAACCACTTACATGATGAAAACTACACTATATAAGCATAATATTATGGGCTCCCTTTAAACACACTCTACTTTTAATAAGTTTACTTCTAATATTAAATTGGCGGTAGTTTAGAATTTATATTTAGATCTGGAAATCGAATGTTTAATAAATATTGTGACAGTTGGGTTTGCGCTGGCGTTATTCCAATTTAATGAACAAAGCATTTACTGTGCAAACAAATAAGTTTATTTATTTTATAAAAAAATTATGACAAGTGTGGCTTTTTTATATGATCGTGGTCCATTTTAGTTATGTTAGCTTCTTAAAGCAAGTCGTAACTTTTCTTAGTGTTAATCCGCAGGATTATGTCTGCAGAAGTATGTCTGCAATAAATTGTATTGAATTTAACCTAAATCATCAGCTCACCAGGTTAATCACCAGCTCACTCAAACCATTTATTGTTTTAGTTTTCTTTAAAATTTAAAAACATTTTACTTATTAACTTTGCTATCTTATCTTAGGATAGAATAACCGACAATTTTGGGAAAGAACTACAATGGTTCTTGGGGCTATATAATGGAGGAGATGGAACATAATGTATGGTCATTAAACTCTTACATAGCCTAAGACTCTTAAGGCCATGGGTATATTTATAGTATTTTGCTACTTAAAAATTCGACAATGATCAATAGTCATAGATTATTATTATTCTTTTTACTAAATCCTACAATCGACATCCCTAAACGTTTACAACGTGTAGCCGCATTATCTTGGCATACTTTTACTTTCGGTTTCACTGTGAATAGTTGAGTGGCGCGATTGTGTGTATGCGACACGCAATTGTTATCTGCCATTGTTGGTACATACTAGGCTCGTAGTACGACGTCACTTCGATCCTTGATGAAGACGAATATTGACTGACATTGAGGCCAAACGTTGCAAGCCTTATTTGTAATTTTTACGATTTGATGAAGTTTAATACGAAAATTAGTACTGTATTAATTTTTGGTATTGAAATTGGTGAAGGTCTATAGTGACTTACCGTATTTTTGAATACTGTTAAACCAGTTTCTTTATCCCGTAATGCGACGAAGTCACGGTTGCCAAACTCTACCAACGTCTTCAAATACAATTAAACCATTATTGCATTACTATTCCTGATACATTTCGTCAGTCTCATCTGAAAGTGAAAAACGTTATTCTATGATATATAAATTTTAAGATAACTTATGAAATCTCTGTTTTGTTTACTGTTGTTTATTCAGATGTGAAAATATATAAAGAAACTTTCATCATCCTTGACTTTTCACCCTGGTAAACCAGTTCCATTATCCCGCAATACGACGAAGTCACAGGTCTTAAACCCTTCCGACGCTATCATATTAAGGAATTATTGCTTAACTATTCCTGATACATTTCGTCTGTCTCATGTGAAAGTGAAAAACGTTATTCTATGATATATAGGTACATTTCAAAATGAACTATGATTTTATTTCGTTGGCTGTTGTTGTTTATTCACACTTGAAAATAACGAAACTTTTATCCTTGACTTTAAAACCAATAATAACATTTAGTCCAAAATCCACTATCTTAAGAGAACCGATATTTAATCGGGTCACTTCGATAAGTAAGTCAAAATGTAACAGCTGAGGTTACGGTGGTCATTTTGACTCTTCAGAGCGTAACCGACCGTTTTATTTTCCTTTCTCTTTTGTATATTAAAGCGCTGTTGAGGTAGGTCATTATATATTACATTGATAAAGTTGAATCGATAGGAGGGACACGATACGTCCGGAAAAAGTATTGATAGCGCGATTCAGGATTACACGTATTAGGATTTTTGGATGCTCTAGTTTCAGGAACGTCGGGTCTTGATGGATTTGAAAGGCAGAGGTTTTTTTGCTTAAAAATGATACGTGTAATATTAGCTTCATCCGCGTCGAACGCGTACAATCTTATTCTCTAAAGGGTCGAAACTGAAATAATTTATATTGTGAAGTCCAATGATGGTTTGTATGTACATTGCGGAGTAATATTTTTAACAGAACGATGTCTGTCTGGTCCATTAGTCACTATCATTATCACACACAAAGTCGCTTTCCCCGTCCCTATATCCCCATCTAAGTTTAAATCTTAAAAACTACGCAACCGATTCTCATGCGTTTTTTTAATAAATAGAGTGATTCCATAAGAAGGTTTATGATATGTATAATACATGCATAATGTATGCGGGAGAAGCCGGGCGGGTTGTTACTAAAGTATAAAAAAGATCCATAAATAGAACACTGAATGCCTTGTTAAATTATTCCATTTCAAATGCCCATTCGTGCCGTAAGGTCACTGCGCACGCTCATGTCAATATTAACAAAGACGTTTAAATACTGTTTCACAAACAGACTCGAGTTCAAACCAAATATTGGGTGTGAGCTGATAAAATTGCAACAACTGCGGAAGAACTAGAGACTTTTGTCCACAATAACATATTAGCATTTCCCAACTTTGTTAAGTTTGGCCTCACTGGCTAATAGGATCATTAGTGAGGAGACTTCCTACTTTCTTTTTTTATTAAGATTGGTTGTTTGGGCTTATATATGCTTAGGCCTTACCCAGGTTAGGTTTATATTGTCGCGGAAGAGTCTGTGAAGGTTGTGTTAAGATAGAACACGATGATGAACGGAACGGAAGATAGAACGTTAGAAATCCAATACAACCCATGGTTCTTTCTTCATGCTCATATACAGATGCAAGCAATTATAAAGATACCTATATTAGTAAAAAGCATTAAAGAAGTATGCCATCTTCCATCGATAAGAAAAAAAATATATGGTCTCCTTATTAACGTATCGGTAAAATAAAATATTTTTGTATCAACTACCTACTTTGTAAAATCATGTTATTTTTCTTACTGCGCATTAAATACTATTAAGCTATTTTTGTTAAACTTTTTTCTCGTACATTGTTATTGCGATATAAACATGTGACATATCTACGTACGTCTTTAGTATTTTATAGAAACAAAAATCAGTATTATAGGCGAATGTCGTTATAAGTAATAATATACTAGTGAATAGTAGACGCTTTGATAATTTAACTTTAAAATGAGGTCGTCTGACTGTTATCAAAAGTACACGAAGATCGCGCCATCGCGTTCGGTACGTTTGTTATGCCGAATACTGTATGCATTAAGAATTAGTGCAATATTATTCTTAGATAGGCAACAAAGTTTTGTGTAGTTTGGTATGTATACGATAATTAGTGTAGATTTGGTTAAATCTAGGTCGCTGAAAGAAACTTAACGAATCGTTATTAATAGAAAACCTTTATTTCAAAGGAACGCAATTAATCCATACTATAGTATAACTACAATAATATTATAAATGGGCACGGCAAAACGGCTGGGCCGATTTAGTACAATTTTGGTATGTAGATAGATGATACCCCGGATTAAAACATAGGATACTTTTTATACCGCTATTGCCCCGGCAAGGGGAACTACACAGGTAAACCCGGGAGCGGCTAGTTAGGTATATATGATATATTCCATATAGTTCTGACTATATGTCTGGTTTCTAGTATGGCTGAAATAATGATTTTTGCTATTTCACGTAAAAAACAGCTGAATGAATTTAGCTAAGAATAGCCGATATTGAATTTCACATAATCGTCGGTTATTTTGGTGATTATGCAATTACCGCATATTACAGTTATGATTCCGATAAACAAACCATTCAATTGACTAATTAACTCATTAAAGCGTATTGATACGCTAAATGATTCAGCATCGATTGTACCTGTTTTTGTGGAATATTTTTTACCCAAATTTATGGTTGAAAGCTGGTTATAACTTCGGAAATATGTAGTTGTTTTTGGTTTGCGGCATATTATGAGAAGTTTCGCTGACTATACTGACATTATTGGTGCGAAAGTAAGGTCCTGTGTCCTTCCCTTTTTTGCTTTCACGCTATATGAATGAAATCTAGTAAATACATAGAGTTTCATATCTAGAGTATTGAAAAGGGCTGTAAATATTTCTGTAGAAGTCTATTATTAACGTGTCTGTTATTTTTATAATTAGGTCATCAATTTACATAAAACAACGGAAATGCGTGTTTCGATCAAACGCGAGTTAAACCGCAGAACAGAACTAGTAAATTATAATTAATAGTGAATGTAAACAAATAATACTGCTTTATTTGTAGCACGATCTTACTCATATCCCTACTGCGCAGTTGCAAATTGTATTTTTGTTAAAAAACCAACAAAACATCAAGACGATAAAATTATTAAAATGTGTAACAGTTTTCTGAATGTTTTGAATACACAAAGAAACATATAAGACCTTACGGTGAGTATGAACTTGATAAAAATAAATAGAGACGAAAATATGAGGAAAATGAAGTTTTTAAAAACACAGTTATGTATAGGTTTATTTGTATATCTAATATAGTTTCATTGGTGGTTGTTATAACATTAGTCTGATTATTTCAGTTCGTATTGGGTAGGTACCTTCTTTTAGAAATCTGCTTAAACTACGTTAAACGAACTTATACACAAAGATAATGATATATAAAGATAAATTTTATTATATATACTTATTAACTAATTTATGTATTTGAATACAGCTTAAGGTATTTTTCTTTAAAGGCCCATAAAGTTTTATCTTTAATTATATAGTTATCTTTCACATATAGGAGTATGTGTATAAGAATATAGTATATGTCTATTTATAGACGAACATGACGCATACTAAATGGTTGTGAAAATTAATGAACTCTCGCAAGTTCAACAACCGACCTCACGTTACGGACGATATGCTTCCAACCAATCTCAATTATCAATCACTTATGTATCTTATCGTTTTACTTGATATGTACGTTGGTTCATTGCGAAAATTTTAGTGAGATCGGAGACAAAAGATTACAAAACTGATGGTATCGTTTCATTGGAATTTGGGGTGTTTTTGCAGAAGTAAATTAGATAAGGGAAAAATCGCTGATAGTTATAGGAACTTATACAGCTAAGCCGTGTTTTGGAACGGGAATAATGGTGCTCAGATATAACATGACTTCTTAAGGGCATTCCAATGAATGAGCAGAAGAATAATAAGTCTGACCCGAAGGTTGTTTCTTCACATTGGTTATAGCACAAATTAAAGAGAGTTCTTTACAACTGTCTTCTTCCTCGAGGAGGCGGCAATGTTTATAAGAGGGTTTCCCTATAAAACTAATAAGGTCATAATAGAATGGCTTGCATAGAAATCGTCATGAAATTTAAATGTACAGTCGAGTTGATTTCTTATTAAGATTCCTGTCATGTATTTACTGCATTAAAAGATCTAACACATATTCTATACAAGTACAATTACTTTCCAATAGAGTTATCCATCACACTCAAGGCTGTTCAGTTCATACAAATGATTAATTATTCAGTAAATAATATGTGTTTAATTGGACACGATTTATCTGCGAGAGTGATCTTACGGCTGATGTATGAGGTTGGGTGTAATAGGAGCCATTGTTTGTTGAAGGCAGAAAGGCGAGGAATCCTTGAGCCAGAGTTAAGCGTAGTTTGCAGATTCAGCTTTGTGCAATTTTTTAAATTCATTTAAAAATACAAAGCAAATTGCTATAATGCTAATCTATGGTGTATTTTTTTAATACGCTTAATAATACCACGTATAATAATAATATTGTTTTGACTGCGCCGCCCGTATGAACAGAAGTCATACTTCATCTTATCATTTTAGGGGTAATATCTAAATATTAACTTGAGGCCCTTAAATCGGTTTGGTCTGTGGATCTACATTTAAGTTTAGTAGATCCAGAGGTTACCCCTATATTAAACCTCTATTATTATGTTAGCAAGGTTATAGGTTTTAATATAAATTAGCCTTACTACTACCATATTAAATTGCCACGATGAAAACAATATACGTATTACACATCCGTTAATATTTTTTGTTTGAAAATTAAACACTGCTATGTCTATTGCTTATTAAGGGTTTCCGTAAAACGACATCTCGATCCTGTTTCCATCATATCCTAAACATGTGCTTACGTCACGTGGTCTACGATAAACAGAACATTTGGCGCGGACAACTAGACCGCGTCCAAACATCGAATCCAATTCACAACTACACTTTACAATTCAAATAAATCAATTACGTAGTAAAGTATTGACCAATTGACCAATGAGGAACAAAAAAAAGCAGCTAATTGTAGATTCAAGTATGTATGTATGTGCTTTACATAGACGCGTAATTGCTAATTGGGTCAGGCGATGCATTTGCAAAACGAGAAACACGTGGTCTTTAGTAAATAGTATAGTTGCGAGGTTGCGGAATATTTTGTTTGGTCTTTGTTTGTTTTTGGAGGAGGCGTGTTGTATGCGTTTAGAAACGTATTAAATTGCGTTTTATATTTAAGAATTAAAACACTTCGTTAGTTTCGCAGCCTTTACTATGACGATAGAACGGGTAGTTAAGGAACTATTTAGTAGTTTTTTTTTGAATGTTATATAAAAAAGAAAAATCGACAACCAATAAAAAGTTTAAGAATAATAAGAAGAATAATAAGAAGTATATATAACCTGATATACTAACTTAACTTTTATTAGATTAATTTTACAGTAGAGTCCACGTCATTAAGTGTGGTTAAAATATATCACCCCGAATGAGGGCGGGGAAAATTATTTATTTGTAATACAATGACGAATCAAAAGTGTTACTATATGTATTCAAATTAAGTAGTAAATCAAGTAGTAAAATTACTCATTGTAGATATTCCTTCTTCATTAATCCCTATAACATAAAATGTATAAATGAATGCTCATATTATTGGCAGTTTAATTGGATATGCCCGAGTCCGTGACGGCGCTTCATCGAATATCAAAACAATCAAACTGTAGGAAGTCGTTATACAATTTAGTTAATTAGGTCTTCTGTGGTAATAATTAGTGGTGACGTGAATTGTTTTTCATGTATTGGAAGTGATGTTCTAGTTTAAAGTCATTGGTAAGTGATTGCTTAAAGTAATTTAAAGGGGATAGAGGGATATATCAGGGCATGTATGTACTATTTAATAGTACCTAGTACCTAAGTGATTGTTACGTGAAAGTTGGGAACGCGGATTTCGCTCGGTACAACTTTAAAAATTCATAGATTTTTCTTCGAAGCTCATGGGATAAGGATAAGGATTTCTAAATTATGCAACGAAGCTATGTCCGAACAAACAAAAAAGCGTATATGCGGTCGAATTGAGAAACCTGCTCATTTTTTGAAGTGGGTTATAAATGTACTCTAGTGCCATGATTAGCAAAATATATTTAACTAAAATACCAGCACGTGTCTTTTATTACGTTTAGTATAATATAACCTTAATAACTTTCAATTAAAAATTGTTTACATAGCGTTATCTTTATGTAGTGCGTTTATCTCTATAATCCGTAAAAAACAATGAATCGGTGAATTCTAGATCTCACCATGTTTACTATTTTTTCCTTATCACGCATAAAGACGACATTTTTATTACATAGAACGCGTCTGGTAGTGTTTTTTACAGATTAAATAAACTGTATTTTTTATTTTTATGTATCAGATAATCGTTAAATATGAAAAAATAACTAAATATCATTAACCTAAAAAAACATTTTCAAAGTATGTTAAAAAATGATACTTTCATAGAAAGCATCTGCTATATAAAAAAAATCCGATGTTATTGTAAAACATTCGCCAAATGAACAATGTAGAACGGAAAAAATCAATGTATAAGCAATATCTCAAAAGAAATGAGCGTTTTTATTAAATAAATCTTATTTTCTTGTTTAGTATCATGATTGACCAATTGACCGATGTAAAACAAAAAAAAAAACAGTGAATCAATAATCCCTATACGAAACCATGTTTTCTGACAAATAATCTTTTCCTTATCGCACTAAGACGAAATTATCTTTCATAGAAAGCATCTTATGAATAATGAACAATGTAGAACCAAAAAAAACATCGTATCAGCAATGTCTACACGATACCTTATTTTCTAACAAAAAATCTTTTCCTTATCGTACTAAGACGAAATTATCCTTCATAGAAAGTATCTGGATTCTGGCAGCTTTACCGCAGATTTAATAAACCCGATTTACGCAGTACCTCGAAATACACGACGAGTGTCGGTCCGAAAATAGGTGGGCGTCGCTCACACGTGAATGGAGCAACGGCCCGGAGTTCGCTGTTATTATTGTTTTGTTTTCATTCATACGCTACGCTAAAACTAAACAATTTTATCGTGTTTCTTTACGAGCATTTTTGTATTGACAACGCGAGTTTTGTGTTATTAATTAATTATTTGTTTATTGAGATATTTATGGTAAGTTATAAAACAGTGTACGATAAGCGAAAACCGGAGGCCTTATCACTCCAAAATGATCCCTTTCAGTCATAAAATTGAAAACATGACATTAATATTTAATTCGAGAGCTTTCTAATTAACAGTACTACAAATCGTACATACGATAACGATGTTACAAATCGATTTTTAATTATTCAATTAAATGACTCCTTCCGGGTGGAAGGTTTAGTTCGATATATATTCTAATCTCAAAGAGATTTCTAGATTGAACGATATTATTTTTCTAAAGACATATAATAACAAGGTTTTGTAAAAGAAATAGATAATTGATTTTTATTAGTATCTATATTCAATCACGACGTATCTATACGTTCTGATTGTTTTTTTTAATGTATTTTGTCAAGTTTAATTAAATAAAAAAGGAAATAACACTTATTACCTATAAGAACCAATTTTATATATGTTGGGGATTTTCTCAAAAGGCTTTTGCGAAAAAGACTGAAGTACTCCAAGTTCCAGACTCTTCCGAAGACTATATATTTTTAAATTTATTTCTGGATAATTAAAAAAAAATTGTTTTCAAAACATTAAAATGAACGGTTTTTGCTAACGGTATTGCTAATTGTTTTTTAATTATTCAATTGAATTGCGTTTGCATTTCCTCGTATTGCTTCATTATTGATGATGAAACTTTTACCGTTACGGAGTTATCTTTGTTTGGACTGATGAGCAAACTGAAATTGTATTTAATGTGATGACATTTTTGGTTACGATAATGTTTACCCAACCTAAAAACTGGCATATTTCTGCACACATTTAAGACTTAAGTATAATATAGTCTATGTTTATAAGGAACACTAACGGATGACATGTCTTTTTTTTTCTTTCTTAGGAGAAATAGTTTTATGCTATTAGGTACTAGCGAATCTGGCAGACTTTGTTCAGTCAAAAATTTTCTCTGTAAAAACCATGGACTCACACATAAAAAAAACAAATTGTCTAAATTGGTGGACCAATAAAGCTCCTGGAGGAGCTGTTAGAATTATTTTTATATAAAAAAGAAGATATTGCGATACATAAGACATTTTTCGAATTCCAAATATGAATTAAAAAAAAAAGACAACCAAAAAGTACCTATTTAATTACTTTTTAAATTGCCAGTTTCTTTATTATTTGAAAGACAAAAACAATTATGATTCAACTATGAAATGTCAATGCACGTAGTATGTCGGGCATTAGTCATTGCGTTTTGATATAAGCAATGTGTAAAATAAGCCGGTTTCGACCCTATTAGGCCGCAGTTGATGTAGGAACTGAGTCATGACTATGAAAACTGCATGAAATATACACCGAAGGGAATTTAGGTTATGACTCAGTGTTTGGATCATAAATTATTCGCTTTATATAATAGGGTATATGTCACCGATAGAATAGTAAGCAGTATATAGTAGGAACTCCCCAAAAAGCGTAGTGTGAAGTGGACTATCGCAACGTGGTTTCCTTATACAGATTACTAGCTGACCCGTGCCAACTTTGTTGGACATAACGTTAATAGGCCTTTTTTATTTTTGTAACTATTAAATAACTAAATAACCACAGACACTCGGCAATAAAGTGGCTTTCTATTGGTTGAAATTTTAAAATCGCTTCAGTAGATCCCGAGACTACCCCTTACAATTTAAGAAACACACAAACTTTACTTCTTTATAATATTAGTATAGACTAGCGACCACCCCCGGCTACTCGCGCATAAATGACGCTTGTATTAGACCTATAAACCTTCCTCTTAAATCACTCTCTCTTTTAAACTGAGTTTTTATACTATGTAGTGATAGTACACTTCGGGCCCCGAAGTGATCTTATATTGTAGAATCTTTCATTTAAGCTCCAAGGCCTTAATTTCTTTATATTATCTGTAGTATAGTCTACAACTAAAAATGTTCCAAAGAACCTAATTCATGTAAACTTTAGCTCAATTTTACTATATTTATCGTATAAAAAGCGATATTGATGAAAAGTAATGTTTTATTTTCAATTAGAACTGACTAACTGCATTATCAAATATTAACTTATATACAATCCCACAATATTTCTTGATTAAACAACAAGGTTATAAGTTTAAATACTGCATATTGCGCAGTAATGAATATCATTTCTAGAATGTTCTATATGCACGAGCCAATGTTCTTCCGAGCAGCAGTGGGTTCAAGCACTTATCAGTGCTATTTTGGGCATAAGATCGAAGGCGAGAGGTCACAGGATATTGACGTCGACGGGATGCTGGGTTGACCTCAGATATTGAAATTGATAATACTCGTAGCCACCTATAGATAATAGTTGGTCGCTTCTTAGTCTCAGGAAGTAGGCATGCTTCATGAAATTTACCATGTTTTTTAAGTTTAAATAGTATTAGATCAAATAGATCCCTCTTTTCGAGTTTTCGAAATATATTAAACACTAGCTGTGCCCGCGTAGAAAAGTGACTTTGAGCAGCATTTTTGAAAAAGCCTAACCCGCGCCAACAACAGTTTAGCAAGTTCAACATAATTGCCATAACTTTTTTATTTATTAACCGATTGACATGAATTAAAGACTAAATACCAGAATAATAAAATTAAGCTTACCACAATATATCATTGAAAACCCCATCTGGATAGGATAAGCCGTTTCTGAGATTAGCGTGCACAAACAAACAGACAAACAGACAAACAGACAAACAGACAAAAATTCTAAAAATCATTGTTGTGGGTCTATTGCGTTAATAAAGGTCTCCTGTAATATTATTTCTCATATATCTTCCATTTACAGACAGCGACCCGTTACGTTTTTATTATATGTAGGTATAGATATAGATTATTCACTAACAGAGCATTACTAAAATTAATTAATGATATCCGACTAAATAATGTGTTCCCAAAATAGTCATTTGAAGCTTCTTCGAACTCTTATCCGTATTCAATATATTGTTTAAACACATACCACACTTATTTACTTAAATTATGTTATATAATAGTGTCTATACTGATTAATTTGGCCGTTCGTTCTTCCGATATATAAAAAGGATTTGAAAAAAATGTATCTAGTTGAAATTATTATTGGTTTCGTAATCGTTTATTTTGGTCAGCAGTGACCGCCTCCATAAAGAGAACTTTCAGTCTTGACAAACTAACTAACTTTTTAAAGAAATCGATATGAAAACGTTCACATTATATGTTCATTGTTAGCAAACACATCAATAAAACGCGTCGATACTGCTAGATCCAACAGAAAGAACAATGCACGCGCATTCGTTATGAAATTAACAAAAAACTCGTACATACTTTCATGACGCCAAGATTTCGCTAACAGTAAAATCTTTAGAGATTGTCACAAAGCGATTCCCATGATTGTCGTAACAAAAGTAGCGAGTGTACAAAGTCGTTACATACAATGGAAAATAAATATTGTAGACGTTGCGTGCTCCTACCGTCATTATTGTGAAGAAAACAATGTCATTATTTATACTGAGGTCTTGAATAACTTGGTTCGTATTAATTAATTCCGCTTTATTTATTTTGCTTTTAAATGTTCCAGTTTTTTAACTTTATTTGGGGACGTGTGAAATTCTATATTCGCGAACATATATGTTACTTATTGAATTAAAAATTGATTATATACATGCAAATCTCATCTCGTGAAAAGTCACAGACAAAAGCTAAACATATTTATATCTTTTCATAGCGAGATATGTAAAAAATAAATCTTTTTCTATAGAAACAGTATATTTAAGAATGACATAATTGTAAGGTTATGAGGCATTAAAAAATTTCCAATAAAATTAATCAATTGCTATATAATAAATAGATCGTGCTACACAGCTGGTCTATTTGTGATTGTTATTTATTAATACTTTAAAACAGATAAGATTACAATGAAATTACCATACCTCAGCTGTGATCTGTACGTGAAATAGTTTATCTAATGACTTGAATTGATAACAAAAATAAATTTAAAAACATAGTAATAAAGGAATAAAAG
>JADANM010006310.1:7584791-7597457 GCA_026213755.1 Eurema hecabe | reverse complement strand
AAATAAAATTTAATGGCTATACGTATAATACACATGGGATATTACGTATAAAATATTCTAAAAGGAAGCTATTTTAAATGCTTATCGTATAAGAGGTATATCGCAATGAGTGGCGTAATTCGAGTAGCAATTACTATGCATAATAATGAACAATCGGCTCCTTAAATAGCGTAACATAAGTGTCTCAAATCTTTTAAACAAATTGACTATATAGCTGCCTTTATTGGTAACGTACGTGAATAATTAATTTCATAGACGTATTATGCGTTCTGTATTCGATTCGATGTATGTATTTACAAAGTCATCTAATTGCCGTAACATATCTCAGCTCTACTTGTCATAAGACTAGATGGCGCTTAATTAATATGTTTTATTTGCATAGCTGATATCAAGTTTTGAAAAGCCTGTATAATCTATACTAATATTATAAAGAAGTAAAGTGTGCGTGTATGTTAAATTGTAAGGGGTAATCTAAGGATCTATTGAACCGATTTTAAAAATTATTTCCCCAGTGCAAAGCCCCGTTATTGCTGAGTGTCATAGGCTATATAAAAAAACCGAAACATCAAAAAGGATTATTAACATTAGGTATGCCTAACGAAGTGGCCACGGGTCAGCTAGTAATTAATATCCAGGGTTGCTCTGTGTATACCAAATCGCAATGCATCGAACAGTTTTTGCTTAGTTTGTATTTCATAAAGGAGTAGGTTAAGTTAATTTAATAATTAGTTAGTAGGCTAACATAAACGAACCATAAACCAATAAACCACTATCACCAAATTCGCCGCAGTATTAAATACCATACCAGCACATGTAACCATTCACTACTAACCACCAATAACACCCTCTTTCAAGGTTTTTTATTAATATAATAACTTATTAAATAAGAGATTTGTACGAGATTTTTTTACCTAGATATAAAAACATAAGAACATTGTATTATATGTATTCGATATTATGATCCACTTTAAGCTTAAATAAATAAGCAAAAAATCAGAGTCAGATTGTTGTTTTGAGCACATATTTCGAAATGCACATTAAAATTTGAATATTACGTAAAGTTTTCGTTAAGTTTGAGAGAATAGGGTCAGTTTTTGCCACGGGTTATTGTCGTTAAGATTTTATTTGTGAAGATAGGAAATTTTAAAATTAATATAAAGATGAAATTTTTCGTTATTGTTGCGTCATTCGTTGGAAATATTTAACTCCGTACGATGGACTATAATAAAAGTTCACATTTTCAAAACCTCAAATCATATTAACACTAAAAAATTATATTAATAAATATAATCTTTTAACAGCTTCTACAGCTATATCAAGGGGGGTCTGATCGTGTGTGGAGTACTGTAGCCACATCTGGGCAGGCTCCGCTAAAACGCACCTTGGTGCTTTGGACTCTAGGGAGAGACGCGCAATTTGTCTTATTGTAGATCCAGTAATGACTAACAGGCGACTGCAAAGTCTTGATCACCGTTTCGACGGCGACCAAGACACACACACAAACACGCAATTCTTCGGAATTGCGTGTGTGTGTTCTCTATCGGATACACATTGGCGAGTGTGCATCTGCACAACAACAGCGAGTTTCCATCCTAACGTGGTTGAAACGCCTTTATCACGTACAAGTGTTCACCAAATCTTTCATTCCGAGAACCGCTGAGGAGTAGAACTCTCTACCAGCATCCGTCTCTCCAAGCACCTACGACTTATTATTATTATGCCCAACGAATTGAGTACGGGTCAGCTAGTGTGTTATAAGGATACTGTTTCATCGTAATCTATAATTCAATTTTAACTAGGTATGTTTTTATTATACTATTTAATAATTTTCTAAACAAAAATAATTATTCTGAGTCGGTTAAATAATGGGTATTATACAATTGGCATACTTTTAAATTAAATAAGCAAGTAAGTATAAAAGCCTTTAAGTAGGCCGCTTAAATGGACTGTGGTCTGAGGATAATAACGGCGGAGATAAAAATAAATGTGCTTATGTATCTTAAATAATGAACCTAGTCGGTAAGTACATAAATACGTTTAAATATTTTTAATGGAACAAAATAATTGTTATTTAAACTTTTAATTTTAAATTAAAATTATTATTCGGTTAGATTTAAATGCCAGAAACAGGTTGTCATACAAGTTAAAAACAAAAGAATAATAATAAATAATAATAAATGAGACTGATAAACGTGTTTGAAATTAAAAAGTAATTTTTTTATAAAAGTATTCAATATTAAAAAAATAATAATTTTACCAAAAACAGAACAGCATATAATTGAATACTACTACTTGATAGATTATAATATTATCAAAGGGGAAAATTTGTGTTACTTTAATATTAATCGATTGGGATTATAATTTAATTACTCTAGTTAAATTTAAAATAAATACAATGGGTGCATTAATTACATAACTACAGGTTGTGGAAAGCACAAGCTGGGAAAATCTAGTGAGTATCGTGTGACGTCACGGAATACTCTTACGTCACGTCGCGTTCCGACACGATACGGGATTGGCCCTGGATACATTTTATCATAAGTATTTAATATTCTAAATAAACTTTAGAAATTAAAACGAATATACATAATATAATTTAAATGGTTAACGATCAAAAGGTAACGATACTAAGTAAGTCTTAATTCTAAATATTATATACAAAATTGAATCGCAAAATGTGTTGGTAAGCGCATAGCTCGATAACAGCTGAACCGATTTACATAATTCTGTTTTTAGTATAAACCTAAAGATGGTTTATAAGCAAAAAATAGTAAGGAAAAAAAACAGGCTCATACCTTATAAGGTTTTATTATTAGGATTCGGGTAGGATTAGTACAGCGTGGACGAAGTCGCGTTGGGCCGGTTAGTGAGTAATAAAAAGTAATATATATTTTAAAGATTTACTTAAATATCATCATCTCTCACTCAAATTCGATTCAAGTCGCTTCCGTAGTTCAGGTGTAAAAGAATTACTGTTTAGATAGACAGTTAATTTATAGCTCGTTATTTCATAGAAATGTTAAAACTATTAATACATACACAAAGAAAAACAAACGTAAATACAGTAACCGTAACCCAGGCTAGTGAAATATAGGTACAATTTTTAATGAAGATTCTTGGAAAAACCTTAAAATAACATTTGTAATTAGTAATCGTCAATCGTCACTACGAAGAAATAAGAAACTCTGTCTTTCTGCTATTATAGATTTTCGATTTTTGAAAGGCTACTTTACTTACTAACCGTTTTGAAAATAAAACTATTATAATATAAACTTGCATTGGCAATATTTATTTTAATATTTATTAAAGGACATCATATACTAAGTACCTATATTTATTTATGAGGAACAAGACCGCTCTATAATAATAAAATATTTAATATAAACTTAAAACAGAGAAAAAATATTGTGAACAAGTCACGGACGCCGTCAAAGTAATGACTAGGGAAGCATAAACGCATCGCAGTTATTGCGAGATACAACTTTCTCACGGATTCGCATTTAAATTCAATTATTTGCCTTTATAATGCCGAGTATTGAATATTAACCATAGTAATATATAAAACTGAAGAGTTTGTTTATTTGTTCGTTTAAACGCGTTATACAACTTTAGAAGGTCTTTTTTGTTTTTTCATAGTATTATTACTATATCGTCGCGGTAAAACCGCGAGGTGAGACTGGGATGTTATGTAGTATAAGAATATGTTATCTATTTCTATTTAATATCGAACTATAAGTTTGTTTCTACACCTTCCTTTTTGTCTGTAAGAGATAAAGGAAGAAAACTCGTCATCAGATTACAATTATATTATAATTTAAATGAACTCTATGCAGTGCAGATATTATGTTTACATTATGTCCGTATGTTGAAATTATTATATACTATGCATACTTTTTATACTAATCTTCCTGCATGCCAAAGTTCAGGCCAAACATTGCCACAAATTGTCTTACTTATGTTATAAATAAAAACTACAGCTAAATAACTTTTAAAATTAAGGAAGTTTCTTTATTCTTAAATATCTTCTTGAAGCCGATGTTTGATCTAATTACAAAAGTGGTGAGGACTCGTCCCTATATACTAGTATACGTATTTTAAGACGTCATATAATATCGTGTCTAGCTTGAATCGCGTTGCGCAGATGTTTCTCAGCATCCTAGTGGCGTATCCTTGATCGTTCTATGGAAATTAGCCGGATCCATGATTCTGTCGACACTCGACTTATAGCCATCGAGATTCATAATATCATTCAATGTTTGTTTTGGATTGAACGCAGTAAAGGAGTCCCAAAATAATCTGAAATCTACTCCCAATACAAACGACGTGGATTTTGATTAGTTTCCATACAGTTTTTGGGCGATTTTGAATATATATAAAAACTTTTTGTTAACGTTTCGAAAACAATACGATGAGCTGATGTTCGATTCGATTCTTTATAAGAGTAGCTTAAGATCCATAAATCGGTAAGCGGTATCGAAATTTTTCGACAATATCGACGACGATTGCAGTCGGAGTAGGGCTTATGGATTAGTTGGGGAAAATTGCCCGATAATCTATTATCGTTTAGTTCGTTGGGACTTTTTAATTGATCTGTTTGTTTTTAAAAAATAATAATAATAAGTTTGGATATTTCATCATGCAACGTATTTAATACAGTTAATATAGATAACTATACGTGATAATTATAATTGTTTATCGTCATTACATAGTATAAAGCAATGTCACTTTCTTCTGTCTGTCCCTATATATGCTTAAATCTCTAAAACTATGCAACCGATTTTCATGAGGTTTTTTTAAAGACACAGTGATTCAAGAGGAAGGTTTATATGTATCTAATAATAATTTATAAGTAATGTTTAATAGAATAAGCGTTAGTAAACACTATGTGAATCTAAGTAAATAACTTATTTGTAATTAGCTCAATAAGGTCAATAGTAATTATATTCACTGAAAAGGGTTTGAGTCAGCGGGCGATATCGCGCACTGCGAGTGTAATGGTAAATTGTGATGGTTAATTAATTATTATTCATTGCGTATACGTCATTGTGCGCCATAGAGAATTCGATTTTAACGTAAACAGCTTAAAATTAGGTTAAGTTACACTATTAGTAATTATATACGCTTAAACATTATTAAATAAATTAATAATTACAGATAAACAATCCATTTTTACAAATAATGCAATCTGAGGCAATCGATTACAATTTAAAATTAGTAAAAAACTCATAATTTAAAAAATATTATGCTTCATTGTATAATGTTAATAACATTAATCAGTCCATTATTTTGTAAACATTATAAATGTAATTTTCTTTCTGCATATTCTACTAAATTAAATATACATACCACTAAAAAATTACTTTTATGTGATAAGCCTAAGATTTAAGTTACTATAACTTTTGTTATGGCAATTTTATATAATTGTAACGTGTGTAACAATAAATAAGTACCAAAATAAAATATAACATGTATTTATAAAATGTTTCAGTGGACTACGTCCGAGGCGAGTCGCCCCACGTGCTGGAGACGGGCACGTATGCGCAGTGCGCCCACCCTCCCCGCATCGCGCTGTCGCCTAACGCCGAAGTATTGGCTGTCACCTGCGACGCCAGCGTGCAGTTCTACGACACGTATACTGGAAAACTGTTCGATACTGTCGAGAATGTGTATAGCTGTGAGTGTTTTGGAGTCTATTCTTCTTTTGCCGTGCCAAAGCGTTACGCTAAGAAATACATGAGAAATAGGATTATTCTATTGTTGTCTCTTGCACTTGTTCTCGTAGGCACGCGTTTTCTTTCATGTGATCGGGTGATGGTAAGTGACCACTTTCACCTAGCAAAGTCGCAAAGCTGTACAATGCCTTACGACTACGAATTTTTAAAAGGGAAAAGAGAAGGATTTTTAGGCAAACGAGCAGGCTCACCAACTGATGGGGCGTGGTCATCGTTGCCCATCAACACGCGTGGAGCTTGACAGCTTTAGAGTGGGTTCTCAGCTAGGATTTCTGACAAGAGGGAATAAAGGATAAAGGTGGGCCGGAAGGTAAAACCAATGATATGATATACCGAACGAAACACACTGAAATCTCTGTTCTAGTACCAAAATTTATAAAAGGATTATTTAATTATTACAAACAATTTTAAAGTGATCGAATGTCAAACAACGAGGACACGCATTGCATATAAATGTTGCAAGGGCGACATTGGAGCCGATTCAAAATTCAAATAACTTGTACGTTTTTAAATACAATGCGCTGCGTTCCCGGTTCATGATCGTGACCCGGACTCGATGTGAACATAACCGGGTTAAATTGTTACCTTCATTTAGATGTTTACGGGATTTTTGACTTTAATAAATCTGTATAATTGCTTTAATAGTAAGACAATGATTGGAATGAAGAAGTTAAAATCAACTTTATCTTGTGGTTTCTTAAAAATCTTAAGTTAGCTATCTTCTGCCGATATATATTAAAAGGTTCAGACAGTACCATCTTAAGACGCTGTACGAGTATAATATAAATATTTGTAGACCCCAACTGCTAGCGTTCTAATTTAATAAGTTTTAAAAATAAACTAGCTTCCGTTTGCGCATGCTATTTGCTTGCATAAAACTTCAGGCGAAACGCAAATGTTTAAGAACGTTTTTGCTTAGTACATGTTGTTTGAAAACGAGGCTATTTGTGAATTATTGAACGCGGGTTGAGCTATTGATTCGTTTGTTTTGGAAACATCAACCGAGGTCGTGTAACGGTTCTCGTACACGACTTAAATTAGTTAGTGTTTCTGTTCACTTCAATAAACATGACTATGAAAACAATCATCTTAGTTATATATGCACGTGTTTCTTATAATTGACGACCCATGAGTGCAGTGGTAACACTTCTGCCTTTTGCGCTAAGGGTTCCGAGTCTATTTCTGGAAAACGAAGTCGGTACCTTCTGGGGTTTGGGTTTTATGTGGGTAGCTATGTTTTTTTATATTTAGCATTTTATATATAGTTGCTGTGATATAAACTCTACTTAGGGTAGGGCGTTGATGACCTACATTAATAAAAATAAATAACATAGTTATGTTATTTTTATATTAGAAATCATTTGACAAGAGTTTTTTTTCTTCAGTTTAATATATTATAAGTACTTTTATAAATAGTAATGAATAATATTAATTTGACGACGTATTTCAGCTCCAATAAACTACATCTGCTTCGACGCGTCCGGTAAGTATCTGTTCGCGTGCGGCGAGCGCATAGTGCGCGTGTTGCACAACGTGTGCGGGTACGCGACGAGCGCGGCCACGTGCCAGCGCCTGCTAGCCGCGCGCCAGACGTCCGCCACGGCCGAGCGCCTGCGCGCGACTGTCGACCAGTGCCGCGACACGCTCGCGCGCTTCAACTACAAGCTGGGTTAGGTTAGGTTAGGTTACATCGGATAGGTTAGGTTAGATCTTCGAACGATTCGAGTTATAACTCGTCGTTCGTGTTTACTGTATACAGTATACACGGATGTCAGTTATCCAGTATGAATGACTAAATGGTTACTTACGCAAAGACCTTAGTTCCTTTTAATTAGTTTGTGTGATTGTGGATTTTTGATCGAAGATTAGTTAGTAAAGTAAGAAATGGAGATGCTTAATTTGAAGTTAATTGATAAAATGAAAATCATAAACAAAGGCGAAATATTTCAAATGATTCTATTGTTTTTTTTTGTATGGAGATACATAAGCAATGCATGTAAAGGTGTAAGTGTTATTAAACACTGTCAAAAATGAAATAAAACTAGATATTATATTGAACATTCTATAAGTCTCGTAAGAATTAAATTGTGTGACTACCCAAAATACTCTATTTACTTCGATAGTTCAGTAAATCTAGAGAACGCTCTTAGAAAGCCAAGTGCGACCAAGTTGCGAGAGAAGACTTACCATCAATACTGACTGAGACTGAGCAATATCAATATCTAGACTAGACTATCCAGAATATCTTGTAATTGTTGACTAATTTGTTTGACAAGACGATAATTATTAATTCAAAATCTCAGTGACTAATAACTAATGTCTCCAATTACGTATTATTATGCATTTATTTTACAAATAAATTTAAGTTATATAAAACGGTACTGCTAAAATTGTGACTGAATCAATATTAAGTATTTTATTATCTGTAAATGTCCTACAGAGGCAATTTCGCATTTATATTGTTTTATTATTTTATGTCCTAGTTCTAGAATCTAGATAGTTTGAACTTTGAACGCTAGTTTGATTTAATTATTATTTTTTTAAATGCATTTTTTCCAAGTCAATTTAGTTAGGTATGTAACGTAAGAAGTAAATTATAACTACTTTTGACTTTTTGTCAAACAAAATTTTAAGTCTCACGATATATTTTTCTATTAATTAATTCACTGTGTGATACTATTTGTATTCATGAAGAACTGAAAATACCTATTCTAATATACGGACTTTGTAAATAAGAACTACCTATATTTGTGTAAGCATCTTTATTTTTTTTCATGATAACAAAATTTTACATTTTTATATAAAAAACTGTCATACTAATTGACCAATATTAACGGAGGCGTAGAAAAATATTGTACGAATGTTGATCTCTTGGTTTCTAATAAAGAAATATGATTTAAATTTTGTTTTATTTCTTACTATAATATAATACATCGTGTTATATAAAATACGTCGAAAAATAGATGGAACCATATATTTTTTACTGTCGCTAAACTCCTTATTAGATATAAAGCTATGTGGTAAATATATGATAAAAGCCTCTGGAAAATTTTTGTTTTCATATAAGTAACGACTAGGAGGACTGAGGGATCTTTGGCAACATATACAGCATAATTTATAAGTCTAGTGACAAGGGATACCAAAAAAAATTGTGATCTATCGTTGATTTGGTGAATTGGGTGAAGAAATACTCGAGTTGTAGAGATATTAATTACATCTAAATCCAATTACAAGTTTCAAATATTCTGTTCCAGATATAGTGTAGTAAAATGTATGTAGGAAACCTGTAATAAACAAATAAAACACGTAGTCGCGTAAAATTGAACTTTATTGTATTTGCATAGTGACAATATCAACATACACTGAGATACTCTGTAATCATTAAGTACAGTTTCACAGCTTCCGATAAACGTTAAATACAATCTAGCTACAATGTGTCCATGATTACATGCTTACAATCAATTCCATCGCTTTATTTAGCAAAAATATGCCAAAATACTCTCTCTCGTGAGGACGAATTCGATATCTGAATGATTCCTAAATTATTTAACAATCTACTTTAATGATCACCAGCTCGCTTCCGAACACAATCGACGTCGATTTTGACTGGTTTCGATGGTTTTGAGCGATTCGAAAAAAAAACTTTTTTGTTTACGTTACGACAACAATACGATGAACGGATCGATCCGATTCTTTATTAGAGTACCTTACGTTCTATGACTAAGTGATAAGTGATATCGAAATTTTTCGATATCCGCGTTCGATTGCATTCGGAGTAGAGCTTCAAGTTTGAACGACCGCTGTTACAATGTGTACTATTATAGGTGTTTGTAGCTCGTATAAATGCGTAATTCCTACAGGCAGTGTCTATGGTTTGTGACGACATAAACAGTGTTAAGATAAAATATATAGCTATGGGAAAACGACAACAGACAACACAGATTAATTAGAATTAGAAGTAACAATTGGTAAGGTAACTAGAAGAAACTATGCTAAGGGTGCCCGCACACTAGTTGCTTTGTTGCTATTGAGTCTTAAGCTTTTAGGAGTTGCTTTAATGTTTGAAAACTTCACGTCTATGCAAGAGTTTGTTATTAAACATACAAGTACAGCAAATATTTTTTTTAGTTTTGTACTATTTCATATTTGTTGGTAATTGCGATATATTGTTTCCGACAGTGGCATTACCATCCAAAAATTTTAGTCTGTTAAAGTAAATCCTATGGTGCTAGTTTCGGATTTCTATTTTGATTAATATTCTAAGGACCGCGTTTCATCCGCATAGTTAAAATTTCTATCTTTTAAGTTTCTATTTTGGTCTTCTTTTTTTAACTAACAACAATTAATCATCTCTTTATATGATTGTAATAAGTTAAATCGGTCGCTAAAATTCTATTTCAAAACATATTTCGTAGAAAAAAAAACAAAGTCAACTACCTACTGTTATATAATTCACAAATTATTTTGTTGACAGTTTATTATTATCGATTACTTTACACCCAAAAAATACATCTTCAATAAGCATTCTGATTCTTAAACTAAATGAACGTGATACTTTTAAATATTTCGATCTGTTTAAAATCAAAATAAACATGATTTATTTATAACAGCTTAAAATTATACATAATTTATACATTTTACAATTCTTAATTTAATAGTCAATGATCAATCGTCACTAAGACCGGTGTGTGAAGTCAAGGCTCAGTTTTATTTTGATATTTGAGTTTTTTTATATGATTCGAAAACATTTTAATCCTCCCAATCAGATTATTATTAACGACGTCATAAGCAATTTTTGTTCTATAATTTCTAAAAAGTGTACTGTGTGAGTGTGTGTGTGTTACTTAAATAGGTTTTATGCTATTTTTGTAAATTAAGTTATGAGTTTATATTTGAGTTGGTTCCTTTTAAGTACATTGGTTTATTTTGATGCTTGTGTTATTGTGAAGCAATAAGGAACATATAATTGAAAAATTTACTTAGTTTCACAAAAACTTACATCTGTAATATCTTACCTCAAACAAACTTGAAAAACTTATGCAAATTATAACAAAATCCACAACTACAAAATTACCAACATACTTATGTCAATAACTTTCAAAACATATAGAACAAACATTCGTTACTTAAAATATTATACGATGGACCAATAGCTTCGCCACACCAGCCTTTGTAAGAGATAACATAGCAAAATAGACTATATCTACAGAGAGACAGTTATTCGATAAATTTCGACAGTTTCCTTTGAGGCGTTTCCTCGCGATCTTATTTCAGTCTTGTCCCTAGAGATTTCCTTATCAATATTAAGTCGAGTTTTTTTTAAATTCAAAGGTTTCTTATACACCCTTTTTAAGCTATCGAGAATTAAGCTGATACGATTTGAGATATATGTATTTCAACGAGTTTTCTACGAAAATGGAAGTGCTTTCATGATATGAGATTTTGAGCAGATTTAATAAAAGCTATAAGCTCGAACGATTTAAAATAACGTGAAACTCAGAAAACGCCTACGCACTTTTTTATTAATTTATGGCACAATAAAATCATTCGCTTCATTAACTACCTGTTAGTTTTAACTTTTAACAATTAATGCATTTAAATAGTATTTTTTCAAAGGGTGATTATGAAATAATTTATGTGCGTAACTATATAAAAAATATCACCTTCATGCATCTGTTGACTGTTCACGTAACTCATATTTCCTACTCTGATTTTGATACGGTTTTCATCAAGAAGTAGAGAATTGTGGAAAAATATGTAGGTTTGAATACACCGGGCATTTCTGACGAAATTTGCATTAAATAGATATATTTTTGAAATAGGATTGATATTTTAATGGAAAGGGAATCTTAAGGAAAGCGGTATTATTCACTATTGCAACTTATCTATTAAGTTTTTAAGTTAGACACCACGTGTATTGTCTTATAATAGTCACGATTTATTTAACAAAAATAGGCTCAGATAATAAGAAAAATACTGAACCGATGCAAAAAATATTTTGAGAAATTAATTTTATCAAATCAAATATATACTTTATATACAGTTAAATAAATTAAAAAATCTGATCCTTTCGTTTAAAATCAAGAGATTATTTTGCGACATTTTAAGAAAGCACTTCATTGAAAACTTCTAAAAAAACTTTTTCTATATAAAAAAAATCATTTTGTTACAAAAAAAAAAACAATTTTTACGACTTCAACAAACACAGACTAGTTTACAAAACACATTCAAAAACCAAATGGAGAAAAAAATCAGTCGAAAAAAAATTATCTAACGTAAAATATTGAGACCTTATCATTTAAACTTAATGCGAAATAAATACTGTAAGTACTAATGTTCTACTGCCGTGTGAAGGGAAATGTTTGTGTTCATTTTTTGTTAAAACAAAATTATTTGATTATTTCATGAATTATTCAAAAAATAAATATTATTAGTAGAAAAACCCAGACTGAAATATATCGATTTTGCAACCATGTATATAAATTCATAGGGGTTTTTAAATTGCAATAATTGTTATATCATTGTCATCATAATTTGTAACTCCTATCATTCAAATTAAAAAAAATCGATAGATTATAATCGAATCGAATTTTATGAAATTAGACTCTTAATTATTGATTATTTGAAAGTTAAAGTTTCAGTTGTAACATATATGTCTGTATTTATGCAAAATGGAACCACACGACAAATTTTCTTTTTTGGGTTTATTCAAGAATTTTTATTTATTTTCTTATACCCAAAAGAACCACATCTACACAAATATTGTTTTGGAATAAGAAAATGACCTTAGATGGATGAATGACTATTTATCGAGTGGTTCCATTTAACATAAATACGAACATTTTAATTAATTCATTATGGTTTTTACAATTGTAAGTAAAAAGGTTTTTTTTTATAATTTAGAAGAACAATTAATTATAAGTCTATTTATATG
>JADANM010006310.1:7531922-7575418 GCA_026213755.1 Eurema hecabe | reverse complement strand
TGAGTGCCCGTACCGGTAGAGGCCGGTGTCGGTGTCGGTGACGGCGCTGTGCGTGTGTGTGTGTGAGTGTGTGAGTGCCCGTACCGGTAGAGGCCGGTGTCGGTGTCGGTGACGGCGCAGGCGAGCGGCGCGTCGTCGAGCGTGGCGGCGGCGGTGACGGGGTCGCCGCCCGTGCGCCGCGCCTCGCCGTGGTAGTCCACCGTGCGCAGCGCCACCACCACCTCCAGCCCGCACACGCACGTCGACTCTGCGCAGATACAATAACATGAGAGCCGTTACGGAACGACATGAACAGCGAGTATGGACACGTTACCTGCGTAAAACATAAGCTGGCAAGCGCAAGTCACACTCACCCACCGTTGAATTTGAAATTACTATCATAATTATTTTTCTTCGACAATTTTTTATGTAGATAAAAAAATATTTTTAATATACGTTCTATAGGTAAATTATAGTTAAATAGTATTATGGTCACAATACTGTATGCAAAAACCTTGGCGTTAAAACAAAACTGTTTCCAGCGACCCCGTCCGCGTGCACATCCCTCCCCGGGGGGGGGGTTCCTTCTTCTCCTTTCCTCACTTATATCCCTTTTTTCCAGTTTAATAGGCTTATGTTTTATCTCAAGCTCTGGACCATCTGTGTATCATATTTCATTGCAATCGCTTCAGCTGTTTGGCCGTGACAGCGTTAAATTATATAAAGTTTCAACCCTACGCGCAACCCCTTGGGGGTTGATTTAAAAAAAATAGTCCTTGTCCTTTAGACTATCTTTATACCAAATTTCGTTCCAATCGGTTCAGTAGTTTTTGCGTTATGGAAAAACAGACAGACAGACAGAGTTACTTTCGCATTTATAATATTAGTATGGATGGAAAAGGGATACTTATACACTTTTATCTTTATTATTCATAAGATTTAGAATACGATCTAAAATCTTACCCAAAGACAAGGTACACAATCCGGGGAACGTAGTACTAGTCCGTACTCTTCCCAACTCGGCTAGTGCCTCAGTGAACCTCTGCTGCGCGTCGTTATGTCCAAAGTCAACTGCTAGGAAAGCATTTTCCCTCGGTTCAGCCAACGCAGCCGCGTCCCCCAACCGGGCGCCCAAAGCTGCAGCTCTGCTACTAACTTCTCTTACTTCTACTTGCTGCTGGAGACCAGAGCATTCCGCTTCCACCTGGAATTTATGAGTGGAGAATGAGAGATAGAATGAAATGTAGTTTTCAAAAAGACTGGTCTGGTTTTAGTGAAGTTGAAATTTTGAAGTTAGAAATATTTTATACATGAATAATTCAATTTTAGGTATAGGATGATGTTTTTAGACCTTAAAATCATACAGGTAAATCCGTTCAATTGCTTGGAATTAAAAATAGAAAATAGCTACATACACAGAATGTGCCAGTGGAGCAATTAAAAATAGAAAATAGCTAAATACTGTATAATGTGCCCAATTGAAACCCTCAGTTAAATATAAAAGTGTGTTACAGACCTTGGATTTTTCAGCGTCAATTAGTTTCAATTGCTCTTCGAGAAGTTTCCGTTTATGCGTCGCTGCAGCAGCCGCGGCCGACTTCAGCTCGTTGTGTCGTTTATCTAACGCACTCCTCAATTCCGCAAAATGCTTATCTATCGCCTCATCAGCTGCAGTAGCGGCTGCTTCCAGCCGCCTCAGTTCACTAGCTACAGCCTCCCTCGCCGCCCCCAACTTACTCAGGCACTCGTTGGCTCTATACAATAGTATCTCAGACATTCTCTTTAAAGCTATTGAGAAGGGGACTACGGTGTGGTCGCACGGCGTGTCGCTGTGAGGCCCGTCGGCGCAGTGTCTACAAAACACGCAGTCACACGTCTCACAGAAGAGCAATTCCCGCCCAGGATGGGAACTGCACTGGGGAATGACTTCTCTTCTTTGCCGTGCCATCAAATCTAAGAGTTGGTTGACGAGAAACGAAGGAGGTAAAGCTGGCACTCCGCCGCGTGGTATGGTGATGAGTTCCCGGCATATGGGACAGCGAAAGCTACCAGAATCCCTGGTTTGCGAAGCGGCGATACGTGTGAGGCAATGTAAGCAAACGGTGTGAGAGCATGGCAGAAGCTTAGGGGTATGTTCGCCGCCGTCGTAGGTACCTGTAATGAGAAAGTCCACATCTTATTGATACAGTAAAAATAATGTACATTTATTAGGTTTGAATACTTCATATCATAAAGTTTAAACTTCTTTTATAACATCATCTATTTGAGTACTTAAGTTAACAAATATATTTGTTAGCTTTGCTAAGAAAATGCTTTTGAAATTACAAGACAAGAGATTACTTTAATATAGGGGTGCTAGGTATGTCAATTGTGACTTAACTATAGTGCAGAATGTAGGGGGTGCAGTGTAGCATGCAATAACATGAGGTGTACTAACAGAGACATGTGCCGCAGGTGAGGAAGCTCTCGTTAAAGTCCTCGTAGTTGATGGAGACGGTCTCGACGAGCGTGGAACTCATGCTCGCCATGCCGACTCCCAGCCGTGAACTGTCGATTTGTAATACTTGACTGAATACTTCTGTTCGTATTTTTTTATGATGAAGAAAAAAGGACACAACACCGTATTGACAAGGAAAATAAATGAGGTTAGGAAGATAAACTTTCTCATACTTCGCTTCTGAATGGCTCACAATATTACAATTATATGAATGTGTATTATATAAGTAAATATATTGCGTACTAGCAGCACTAGATTTGCCAAGGTTTGTTAAGTACAGGTAAGTGCTCAATGTTTTTGTTGATAAATGGTATGTAGTAGATATGGAACCCCAAAATATATTTTTTTTTATACTATGAAGAGGGGAGACGAGCTGGACGTACTCCTGATGGTAAGAGTAACGCCAGCCCATAGCCAATGCAGTGCTACCCGCAACTTTGCTATAAAGCCCAACTCCGGGCAGGGGTGCTCTACACCGACGCTCCCCACTTTGAGTCGTCAGATGTTAAGACTCATTAGCCCAGTAATTTCGCTGGCTACAGTGCCCTTCAGACCGGAGCACAGTGACATTATCACATCACTGTTCAGGCGGTAGAATGTCTGGCACTGTGGGGGTACCCACCCAGTCGGTCTCCTGCGAAAGAGACCTACCCCCGGTAAATATATAACAATAGGTTTCAAAGTCACCTACACCTTAAAACACAAATTCTACCAAAATGAAAAAAAATAAAAAAATATATATTTCTTGAACTTCTTTAACAATTAAAATTAAAATGTTCAATATTGTGTTCTTTAAACAGTTTTAACTTTTACTACATAGTGATACATCAATGCACAATAACAAATGTAAATTGCATTCAAGCCAATGTTTTATAATGATTGTAATTGTTGATTATGCAATGCAGCTGTTAATGCCTTTTACAGAAACAAGTTCAAATGCATTCATTAAAATTGTCCGTTACTTATTTTTTCTTGAAGGGTTTAGTTTGCGCATAAATTATTTTAGGTAATTTAATTATTTTTGACGAGAAAAATTCTAATTTATGACATATGGAGTGTTTTTTGGCTTGTAAATTTTCCAACAAGTTGTTTAATTATTTAGTGGTTGTAAAAAAAACATTATTATTTTATATTATTATTTTGTTTTTTTCTGTGTTGTTTTTTTGAAAGTATGTATTAATCTTTTTCATACTCTAACTTTAACTTTAAGAAGTTTGTCTCACTTAAATAAAATATATATTATGTTTTCTTTAACAAACAACAAAAATACCTATCCAATAAGTAATACTGAAAAATTCAGTTATGTGTGTAAATAAATACACATCATTTAAATGTAAAAATTATACAAGCAGGAAAATTATGTAAAATTGTTTATATTGTTTGTAAATGAATCACTTGGTAATCTAAGTACACATTTAAAATATATATCCAGAGGAAAAATTCCACCTTTAGAGTTAACAAAATTATAATGAAATATATTTATGGACTAATTTAACTGATAGAAGATGATGTGTGTCTATTGTATATCTAAGAATATTTATTTTTATTTAGATTGATACTTTTAAGAACCATTAGTAATTTTGAATGCATATGATAGAACATTTAACTTATGAGTATGGCATTACTTTTAAGCTGAACATGAAGTCAATGCTTTCATTTTAAATTGATATTGTCAAACTCAAAAGTGATTTACATTTATGACACTCTCAGACTATGATTCAATCTCCAATTGCACCAGATTGGCCATGATTTATTTCATTGCCTCAATTGAATGATGCATTAAGTAGATAATTATGAGCCAAATTTACGGTGTAATAACCTTATTTTATATTCAGAAGACTGTGTGAATGAGTGCTATATAAATTACGAAAATGTGTAAAACAATTGTATGATGAACATGAACATGTGGCATTATAAATAAATATAGCTCAAGTTACTGATCTAAAAACCAATAGCAGACGTAAAACACGATAAATCCTGGTATATAATTATCAAACAAAAATTTTAAATAGCACGTTAAAAATACCACAGTGGTAGGTACTTACAGAAATGAACAACAATACATGGACGAAATTTGCAGTGCAATTACACAGAACACTTGGAATATCCAATTATTTCATTTTTACAAAATAGATAACTTTGTTAACAGACACATTTTAAAAATAGTCGCGTCTGTTTATTTATGCTGATTCCGAGTTTACTAGACATTCCTTTATATCGCTCTGTCAGCGTTCACTTTTTAACATTTAAACTTAAACCCGTTATTAAATATCTTCATTACAGAGTTGATCGATATTTCAACTTCTTTACTTTACATTAATACACAACTAATACTCTTTCGTAATCGATCGATATTTATGAGAAAACTATTCGTGACAAAGAAAGAGGATACGATGTTATATTTTTACAAGAAAAACATTATTCTATAATAAATAATATCTCATTTTTTACACATTTTGATACACTACACTGCCATTATTTTATCAATGTTTTGTTTATTGAATAAAAACAGTTTTGTTTCCAAATATTTATATAAAGTATTTTTACGTCAACCTGCTACCATTACCCTCGTTTCAAACGTCAATGTCAAATAACAGTTGTGTCAATAGAAATGACAACAATTACATAGAGAAAGATAAAACCCTTAGGTTTTTACCTGATACTAGTAACAATTAAAATATTAATTGATCAAGCATAGGTATTACAAAAATATTATAACATTACAGTTTTACTTAATTTTTAAATCAATTGAATTGAAAAGTTTTGTTTGTAGATGGTATGCCATGTAATAATGATTAAGTTTAATATAAATTAAAAGCTAAAAAAGTATTTAAATACTTATTAAACTGGAAAAGTGAAATAAATAGGTACAGTAAAAGCTTAAATGATCCGAGTATCGATAATCATCAAAATTTGCTATCAACAAGACAAAATATGTTAAATTTTTATCTTGGTAACAAATTCTTGAATTTGTCCGACCTTGGTCAGATTCATTTATTTGAGAATTTGATTTACAGTGTTTCTAACATTTTTTTCGTTGTTTATATCATTATGTACTTTAGTAAAATACGGGATCCTAGCTTTAGATTTATCAAAACTTTGAGAGCTAGTAACGTGTTTAGGTATGTTGAACTAATAACATTTATTAGTGTAGTAGAGTGTGAAGAATTTTATATTTCCATAAATAGATGAGAAATCGTAAACATAATGACGTAATAAAGCCAATAACATATTTTTGTTCATATCAATGAGACCTCTTGTTTATTTTTCTGTATTATGGACATTATACCTTAAAAATTTATTTCACCGAGAAATAGCGTGTATTGTTATTTACAAAATTAAGCATAATGCCGCATAGTGCCCTCAAGTACTGTAATTGGAAAACTAGGTATATAAATATTTCGTTTGATGTTTTTTTTTATAATACTAGGAACAATATAAAAAATTAATTGACCAAGAATACTACAAGACTATTATAACATTCTTACCTACATCACGTAAAACATAAAACGAACCCACACCACACCCAATCTCCCCCCCCCCCCACACACACACACACACATACATTGCAATTATTACCGACCCACCAATTATAGTAATCGTCAATTTCCTTTAGCGGTGAACGAAACCTGCGCACAAGTCAAAAATTTTTTTTCTACTTAAGATGTCTGTAATATTTTTTTTTTAGACAAATAAATATTATTATTATTATAACATTCCAGTTTTACTTAATTTTAAAATCAATTGAATCGAAACGATTCGTTCGTAGTTTGTGATGCCTCTAATGGCGGATCCACGGGCGTCGTCTTGATCCTACGTCCCCTCCCCTTGAGCTGTCTAGACTGACAAGGGGGAACCCTGATTGACCATGAATTTACTTATAAAATACCTATTTTTACTTGATCAAAACTACCCCCACTAGCACCAAAAATGTATCCATGACCACGACTAAGTATAGGTCGCGTCATTTATGTTTAGCGCTGGACGAGAATAGCTGCGCATCGGTAAAATCGTTATATCATTATATAGCACGTATCGGTGCGAGAAAGACAACACGATTGGGACAACCAATCAACGTTCGCGCACCCGACGATCACGAGCCCCGCGCGCCGCGCCTTTACAACGACACCTTATTTTTGACTTCTGCGCAGGTTTCGTTCAGCGCTAAAGATTCGTGACGCAACCTATACTACCCGTTAGCACCAAAGCTAGATCCTTGACTATGTGCTATCCCCCCTCCCCCTCCTGACGCCAAAGCTGGTTCCGCCACTGGATGAAACGATTAACGATTTCAGTGTAATAATAATAAAAAAATTGCTATCATCTAATGATATTGTATCTATAATATCATTGCTATCACCACAATGATAAAAGTATCTTGTATTTTTATCTTATAATATCATTACTATCAGCACAAAGACAAAATCATCTAATATATTTATCTTGGTGACTAATTCAATGTTATATTCATAAGATTTACGATTCTCATTGCCAGTGTTTTTAACATCATTCGTTGTATTCGCCTCATTATGTATTTTATCAGAATACGGGATCCAACCTTTAGCATTTTTAAAACTTTAAGGGCTAGTCACGTGTTTAGGTATGTTTAAGTAAAGATAATTATTATTATAAAGTAAGAAGAATTTTATATATCCATGAATAGAGGAGAAATCATAAGCGTTAACATAATATACTTGTTCATATTAATGGGAACTTTTGTTTATTTTTTGGTAAACCTTAGACAGGGCGTAGTTGGGGGAAAGAGATAGCGCGTGTTTTTATATGTTCCTATTTATTTTTTAACCTCTACTGCTTTAAAAAATTTCAATGACTAACATATTATTTTAGTGCAAAAGTTCACAGCACCAATGAAGCAATACCATCGACAGTCAGACCTTATGACGAGATTCCAGGATTATCAGGACTGCCACTGCTGGGGCCAGTCCACCACTTTATACCATTCATTGGTAACCAAACCTTATATAAAATGATCTATTAAAATAAAAACACTCTTATTGCGATAGGCATTGTGTTTTTTTTTTTAATTATAATTATCTATAATAAATAAATAAATCTTAACGTTTTAGGTACAGTAGGTCCCCAGAGAACTTTTTATGAATTGTCCAAAACTCTTTTCGATAAGTTTGGACCCATTGTCAAAATGGCTGGAGTTTTTGGAAGAGCAAATATGCTTGTTTTGTACAACCCAGAAGATTTTGATCAGGTAAAAATAACAAGTAAAAAAGTGCTTTGTTAGTATCACCTCGATGATGAATTCAAACTCACAATAAATATTGCGCAATGATTTCAAGGATAAGATAGGAATTACTAAACTATAAATTAAACTAAATAAATAATCTATTGTAATATATCTTACGGTGAAAAAAATGGCAAATTGTGAAAAATAAAAATTATTATTATATTTCGTTTTGAAGATATTCCGAGCGGAAGAGGCAATTCCGTCGCGTCCTGGTTTCCAGACGTTGGTTTACTACAGGACAGAACTGAAAAAGACAGTGTATGACGGTGTGTATGGACTTACTACTGCGTGAGTACCTTTTTTACATTGGATAAAATCCTTAAAGGACTTATCCCAATAAGAAACCCTTCGTGGCCACCTTACCAGACTCTTGCGTGACGCGTTGCCATACTCAATGTAACTAAGGAGGTTTAGGTTTATAAGCTAGCTGCCTAAGTTGATCTAACAGGGCTAGTCAATTTTCAGTATGGTGTGGCTGGCCAATGTTTGTTTTTAGTTCATTAAAATTGCACTACTTTTATGTGTTTAGTTAATGATTAACGTTTCCGCATGGTATCGGAGTTCGTCTGTAACCTAAACAAAATATATATCTGATGCTTTTCAGGGAAGGCGCTCAGTGGCGGGATTTCCGGACAAAAGTGAACCCAATATTTTTAAAGCCCAAGCTGGTGAAACTTTATGCCCCGGCGCTAAATGACATTGCAGATGATATGGTTGCTAGGTATATTTTTAAATATTTCATTATCAAAAACGAACTGCATTTACGAATCTATCTTTACCGCTATTTTAGCAGTTATTATGTTATTCGAGACTTGGATAAGTCTTATTAAGTAAAATATATTTTAAATAATTACACACCTGTTTGCAGGTTAATACAACTGTCCGAAGATACAAAATTGTTGAATGATACTTTTGATGATGAAATTACGAAATGGTCACTCGAATCAATCGCTTATGTAGGGCTAGGAACTCGAATTGGATGTTTGGGTGAAAATTTGAAGAAAGACGATCCCGCTATGATGTTGATAACGTGTGCAAAAGAAGTCTTAGAGTATACGTGGAATTTGGAGTTCAAGCCCAGTCCGTGGAAATATATTGCAACTCCGAGCTTCAAGAAAGTTATGAAGACTTATGAAAGGCAATGGGAGTAAGTAGTCAACGATATTTGAATGTTTCGGAACACTAACTATTTAGGGTTTTCATGTGGTACAACAAAGTTCTTTAAGTGAGGCTCAAATCTAGCGACTAACCATGGACAAAAATGCATGTCCTTTTGTGCCCATATATTATAAACCAACTCTATAAGAACACTTTTACTTCATATGATTACTACAACAATTTTATTTTCTTTTAGAACAAGCGCTATGTTTATAAAGGAAGCAAAGAGACAAATTAATGAAAGGGGTCACGAAATACCCGATGAAGACAAAAGTATAATCGAAAAATTATTAGCTGTTGATGAAAAGGTCGCCGTTATGATGGCTAGCGAAATGTTGCTGGCTGGAATAGATACGGTTCGTTCGTTCGTAAAAATGTTACCAGATTTAATTAAAAATATGTTTAATTTTTAATTTTATTCCATTAATGTCTCATTTTTCAAACTTAGGAAATTTACCAAAAATAATATGGTCTTTATATGTGCTGTTAAAATAATAATTTTTAAATCCATTCAGACAGATCGTCCTACTCGAGATACGCACAAAATTTACCTTCATGATGGCATAAGGCTTTGCACTTTATTTTAAAAAACCATAAGACTTCACTAGTGCGAAAGCATTAGCGATATTTAATAATTATTGAAATCTTTTTACAAATGTGCGATCTGTTTTTCTTGATCATTATTTTTAGTTTGCAACTTTTACTCACAAATTTTATTCGAAATTTCCCAGGTTGGATATACAGTAACATCACTTTTGTACAACTTGGCTCTAAACCCAAGAGCCCAGGATAAATTACGGGAAGAGATACTTTCGGATAAAGCCAGTAAAAGATATTTAAAGGCTTGCATTAAGGAGTCGCTCAGGACACATCCAGTCATATCCGCAAATTTGCGAAGAACCACCAAAGACCATATCGTTTCTAACTACCACATTCCTCCGGGGGTAATTTTTTTATACCTAACGATTTGTTCTAGTTTACTTAGAAGCAATTAGTATTAGGTATAAATGAAAAAGACTTGCAAACCTAGATGAGCTTATTAACTACAAATTTAACAGACTTTCCGCATAACGGTTTTGTAGATAAATATAGCGTTCAAAGAAACAAACAAATCAACAAATTCTTATATATTTCTACTAAATTTATTTTTCGTTTTGTATTTGAAGCCAATACAGACGAAGTTTGATTGAGAATCTAAACAAAAACTAAATATTGTAAATCCACTCAAATAATAATGGTTACTTGTTGTCTGAAAATTTAAAATAAATAAGTTATCATTTTCAGATCGACGTTTTATCGCCACATGAATTCATTGGTAAAATGGAGAAGCATTATGCAAGACCAACAGAATTTTTACCAGAAAGATGGATTGCAGAAAAATCTGATCCGCTCTACTATGGCTTAACACATCCGATGGTGACGCAGCCATTTGGGTTTGGAGTCAGATCTTGTATAGGAAGAAGAATAGCCGAGTTGGAGATTGAGATTTTTATACAAAAAGTGATTGGAAACATGAAAGTGTCATGGACTGGTCCACCGGCAGAAATTATCACTAAAGTTATGAACTTGTTTAAAGGGCCTTATCATTTTAAGTTTGAACGACTGTAGTTTGCTTCTGCTTTTGGTAGTAGTTTTGGAGCGATGAATGCTCTATGAAAAATATTAGCTTATAAAGATTTTAGATAGTAGGCCTAAAGTCTAACAAGTATATTATATTGATATGATTTTATAGTAAAAAGTAAACATATTGTTATTTTGTATAAATATACTGGTAATACTCATTGCCTATATTAATATTATGTAAGTACAAAATTAATTGAAGCTCTTCAGTATTTTATTTAAGAATAGATTTATAGAAAAGTAGTACATTTTTTAAACAATTTATATTCATATACTTAATTGTTTATTGTTACATTTATAAAAATACACTTTTTATACATTAATTGGTTTTCTATACTTAGCTTGTATCCAAACGCGATACATAGTTAGTTTCTTCCCACGGTTTACCTGGAGACGTCTATCTATTAGATTTTGTTCTTCTAAGAATCCTGTCTCTTTAAACATTTTTCTTATTTCCTCTTGAGTAAAAAAATATACTAATGTCTTATCTCCTCTTGCATAGAAATTGTCAGAAACACATCTTCCTTTTTTGAAGCGCAGTTGAGCTAAATCATACTTGCCGTAGTCACGGAACACAACTAGGCCTCCAGGTTTGAGGTATGAGTAAATGTTACTGATGACGCTATTCATTCTGGAAAGTATACAACATATACATATTAAAATATTCTTATTTAACATGATATCTTCTTAAATTTTATTAGTAAAGTGTCTCATAGAAGAATAGAATGAATAGATAGTAAGGTTTCGTGGAAGTTGGTAATAAGTTATGTTCCTTACTTTAAGACTTATGATATCCTGAGGATTTTCTCTTAAAAAACAGGTATCTTTTGAACACATACCAGCTGTTTAGTTAACAAGGTAACTTTGTTTTTATTTTCGATAATTTCTAGTTTAATATTAGTGTCGCTCAAACAAATTAAGTTCTATTAGTGATTTTTTTAAAGCATTTACAGATAAAAGATACCATAAAAGTCTTAAAACATTAAGATTATACTCACTTATTTGGATCAATAGCTGATAAAACAAATATTAATACAATTATATCAATGCTGTTTTTCTCAAACGGCACATTCCACTCCTGTGCCGTGGCATCGAGTACAAAAACATTACACCTCTTTGTATCGTACAGTTCATTTTCCCTCATAATTTCAATAGCTTTGGATGAAAAATCACAGCCATAAATAAATAAATTACGATCTTGACTGTATTGTAGTATTGGAAATATGGTATTGCCGACGCCACAACCAATTTCAAATATAAATCTTTTTCCTTCACTACTACTGTTTTGAAGCTGTAAATCCACATTTTTTGTAGTATCATTATTAGGGTAAATTCTGTTCGGAGCTGATGTATTGTCTGGTGCTAGTTCAGGAAATTCAGTAAATAGCCAATGTCTGTCTTTAAAGAATCTGAAATTGATATGTTATATAGTATTAACATTTTCACATATCAAATATATGTGAGTATAATCGCTCACGGGCGACACGCGCCAACGAATAACGCACTCGCCACTATCGGGGACATACTTGCACAGCATCACAAACTGGATCTATTTGCCGATGGATTAGAACATTTAAAAAAACAATTTCATATTATTTTAAATAAAATAATATAGGTACGCATACTTGATAATTGACTATTTAATAACAAATTAACATTAATTAATTGATTGTAATTTAATCTTGTAAGTGTTTTGGGTGTAACACCTGTTAGCTTTTAAGATGAAAGATAAATAAATAAATAAATTGAGAAAAAGAAATTACTTATTGTACTTATGGAATATTTTATAATTGCTTAAAACTATTAATAATTGCCTAAGATATGTGCAGCTACAAATAAATTGAAAACATATTCAACATTAGAAATCATCTTCTTACTAAGGGTTTTTATAAATAAGTGTTGTTTAAGTTTGCCAAGAAGGCAAAATAATCTCATCTTCAGTGGAATAATAATTTTAAATACATGAAATATCTTTCTACCATTAAAGTCATAACCATTGTTATGACGGCTAGCTTGTAATGTAAAATGTGGTAATCAACTATTGTGGTTGACTATATAAGTATAATTATTCGTGCTTATAAAATATAATAATAATAATATGAATAAATTTAATTAGTTCTGTTACAGATAATCTTTCTGTTATTTTACAAGTATTACTGACAATGATATGTACAAAGAAGCACTCAATAATTCTATATTTCTACTATAACATTTTCTTGATAAAGTTATGACTTTACCTATGGGTAAAACCTAATTTATTTTTAATTTACTTTAAATGAAGATAAACATTTAAAACAAAAAAAGTTTTGAGTAATCTTACTTACCTGTTTTGGTGAATATCATAAAAATTGTCCCAATGTTTGTCAGCATTGTTTTGCAAATCGTTTAAAGCATCTTCTGTGAATGTAACCAGGGAGTTCTGTTTTACTTTATCTTGGGCAGCCTGTTCTTGCTCCTCATCCCACTCAACATTGTCCCTGGAAGATTATGGATGAACGAATTAATATCATGGAAGAGTTTTATGCATAATGAATCTGCTTATTGATGATTGATTGCAGATATTCACATAAAAAAAAGCAAGTGACGCTTTTATCTGATTGATAGTGTGAGTAAAAAAATAATTTTTTCAATAATTTAATTTGAGATTTTTAACACATTTTAATACATTAAAATTTTATTCCACATTTGTATCATATATAGGCATACTCGCTATGTATGATACAAATGTGCTATGCTGTTTTATGTGCGTAAAATTGTGATAAAGGTGGGATAGATGAGATCTGTAGATCTAATTTTACAAGCTTAGATTATATAAACTTCTCTGAATGTGTGTTATTGTAATACCAGGCATTAAAGAGGTATATTTCTTTTCGATCTTGCAAAAATCGTGATCCACCAGGAGGCTTTTTCCTATGCCGTGTGCTTTCCAAAGCCACATTTTTTACATCTTGATATTTTGAACAACTTCTAATGGATATATGAAATACTCTACCAAGCGTTGTGCTTAAAAACTTCGTCCACATTTTCTAAGAGTCTGTTTCCAAACTGAGGTCGTTTATCAGTGTCTTCCATTTATGATTATTTAATTTTAATTTGTTTTCTTTCATACATTACATGAGACAATAGACATTAGACACGTGTTTTGTATTTTGATTTTTGATAAACTTTTTGACAGAGACAGCTGACATATCAGATATCAATCACTGTCAAGCATGACAGTTATCCATAGGTATAGTAATATGTATCATAGACTAAATTATTATTTTCCATGATAAATAATATCTAATAATATCTCTTATTTTGACTACATCTTTCTTCATTCATATTTAAAAAACTTTCAAAAGTACTAAATAGTCCTTTCGCTGGATGCGTGTAATGACATGTGCAGTGGTAAACAATATTAACAAATGTTTTTCTTTAATTTTACATTGATCGCTCTGAAATATCGCTCTATGCTCTGTAATTGAAAAAAAAGGATTATACATGCGAAAATAACTCTGTCTGTCTGTTACGCTTTTACGCCAAAACAACGGAACTTTTGATAGAAAACTCATATAGCAGTGCAGTGTGCAATGTTAAAGATTGTATTATAAAAAAATCTGATTAGAAATCTTCTTACATTTAAATGAGAAAATGTTTTACTTACAGTTAAGTTATGTCGAAATCACTAATATTAACGCAACAAAATACAAATACACCTTATACCTTAATTTTCTTAGTGTTATTTTAACATTGATTAACGCGACAGGATCCGAATATAGAACAATAAAAAAATCTGGTATCAAACCATTTTGCAACCGACGAGTCCATTGACATGAAAATCAATATAAAAAGTAAAAAATAGAAGATAAACCATGTTTGTAGTACAAGCACGGTTGTAATAAAGCCGTAACAATATGACCCAAAAAATCCTAACTTGCCGATATAGTAATTCCAATTTGTTACCGAATTCGAATGTTATTGCGCTATAAACGGCGTTTGATGCTGCTCTGATCAAAGCAAACATCATAAAAACGATTCTTCGGGTCATTAACGACTTCCCGCAAACGAAATAGCTGTACGTTGAAATTTATAACGTCTCTTAAACTGACAAACTTTAGCGAGATGCGACCGTAAAATTTTGCTTAGACGCCTAGTGTTTAAAGACGGCAATTTCGAGAGTCAAAAGTATTAAGGATGCTACGGAGCTAAATTGTGAGTTAGTTTTTTGGAACGCCATTTTCTTGAGTAATATTTTGAGTCTATAATATTTTGTATTATCTATGCACGGGTTTTGGCGGGAATCAGGCGGCGTCTGTTTGAAATCTCAATTGAATATTCGTTTTTTGGTGCATAAAGTGATTTAATGTTTGATTGTGATAGTAAATCATGCAGTCAATTAGCTAATAAGTGTCCAGGAAATGAAGAATTCATTTGAGAGCGCATAGTAGCGCCGTTTCGATTGCTCCAAGATTCGTCGAGGTTCATCGTAAAGTTCACTATCACTTTACGAAGGGCGGAAAGAAGCGACTGACTGACTCGACTAAAATTTATGAAGTGAAGTGTAAAAATAATAAATAAGATATGACCTAAAGGTCTTTGTTACCATTAGATCATTAAATTAAAAAAAAAATAAAGTCAGTTACATAATTTTAGGGTATTTGGATGTACATTATACAAAGGTGGATGTAAATCATCCACACACGGTGGCAGTGGGTTGTCGGCCATTAAAAGTGATACAAGTAATCTGCATGTCGCATTGAAATCCCGAGTAAATTCATAACAATAATGAAATTTTGTTTTTTGTACAGTCGACTGCTAAAGCATAGGGACAGATTCAAAATTACAAGGATCGAAATACATAAATTAGTCTAAAGATGTTTGGTCTGTTATAACATATTCCACTTTTTGCGTCTCGTAGTGTCATTTTGATCTTTTACCAATTTTTGTAATATTGTGGCGAAATTGAAACAGAGAGACGGACAAATAGAGTAGGACTTTCGTAATATGTATATTGAGATTCCTTCTAATGTCGAAAATATAGCTTTACATTGGTTTAAAATGTTTAAAATCAGTTCAGAGCAGATATTATAGTCCCTTAACAACTCAGAAGCTTACATACATCTAATTAAAACAAATATACATCTAAAATCGAGATTTAAACATAAAAATGTAAGAAAACAATAATTAGACAGCATTACTTCAGTCAACCAATAAGCATTGTTTACGGTAGCATCGTACAAACAGTTCGCATATTGTTAGAATTTACCAACTAATATCCGTTCGTAGACTAACGATTAAAATAAACAAAGCAATCGAAGTCTCGATTTGAGCGGGGTTGAGATCCGAATTTAGGAACTTAGTCTGGCGTGCAGCGAACAGGTATCATGTGACAGTTCTGAAATCGACTGCATAACTTCGTAGCGAGGACGCAGAGGCGAACTGGCGATTAATAAGGAATTATAAACCAGTTTTTAAAATATAAAACCTCTTGTATGTTGCGCTGAGTAGTTACAATACAACTACTGATGAGAATCCGGAAAAAACTGCTCCTGTTGAAACTTAATGATAAAACTTGATTATGAACTAAGTAATAAAGATAAATAAAGAAGATTAAAAAAAACACTTCTGAATTTGGTCGGATAATTGCCAATACTACACAATATAAAAGAAATAATTTAAAATATCTTGTAGTTTTGTCAAAATCTAGTCTATTTGTCATTGGGAAAATTAGCTCTATTAATTTTTTTTTAGTGTTATAACGAAGGAGTATAATATGGAACTATAGTACTATATATGTATGAGAGAAACGTGTAATCTTTCCTTTGAATCGCTCTATTCCATAAAAAAGCACATACAAATTGTTTGCGTAGCTCTAAAGATTTAAAAACAATCCTAGGGACAAACAGAAGAAACCGACAATGTTTTATATTGTGTGATAATACGAAGGCGCCAAAATCGCTCCATTACCTAACAATCGAATATGCCAAAAGCTTCGTGTATTCACATATCGGTTCTGCGTCAAACTGGAAGTTAGAACGCAGTCTACAATACATGCTAGACGACACTGAGTATCGTTTCATACACATTCAAACACATTCAAACATACAACTTACGTGCAGTTCAAACTAAGTTTCATAATTGAAACGCTAACTGCATCTGGGCTTTTCAAAATTGTATGTGTGTGACGCGTCGTGTGAATGTGTGAATTCATTTGCTATTGTAACACTTGACTTGTATGTTAGCGCTTTAAATTAAAAGTAATTTTAACTAGAACTATTGTATGAAGGGTTTACGTAAATGTAGGAGCATAGAACATAGGTACGTCATATCTACAATTATATTGCTATAACAAAAGCGTAGGCGGTTTTAGGGAACTATTGATACTTGATAGGAATTTGACATTATTATTTTAACCAATGACAGACTCCATTATTCGCGCGTGTCATAGACTAAATATTAACTCTTATAACAGAAAAATCGATGGGGTTACATGTAAATAAAATATGATTCCAACTTCGTTTAAAACTAAATTTTAATTCAAAATTAATGTAATACTTACGTATATTTAAAATGTCTCAGTTAGTACCTATTTTACAATTATAATATTTTACATCGTAAATAGATTTCGTTTAATTCAAACCGCATAGAGACTACCGAGATGATAATTCTAGATAAATAAGGGACCTATTTCTAGATACCACAAGGTTCCATTAGACATCGGGGTGGGGGCGGGGGGGGGGGTGTACAAACAATCCGCGCGGATATTGAGCGGCATGCGTTCGGAAACGCGCTGCACCGCCGCCGGCTGCGTGCAATGGAACGGCACGTCGTAGCGCGGGAACGTGTGATATGAAATGTTTAGAGCACAGATAATGTAGGCTTTTTGTTCTTTTTTTTCATACTGGCTGGTGTGACTATGCAATTTTGTTTTTTTTATAAGATCCTGTATTTATTGACTTCATCTATGTATTAAGGACTAAAATGCCTTAGAATCATGGTGGAAATTATTGAAATATGTATTTAAAACTACAGTATTCTTATTTTGAGAATTTTCGATTACAATTAAATAAAAAAAAAAATACAATTAAAGAGTTAGTAGATAATCTAAATTTGTTGTTAATTATAATGGCTGGTGTATCTATATAAATTTATTTTTATTTATTTTTGTAAATACAAAATTCTAATGTTTATACGGTTATACATATAAAGAAAAAAAGTTTTCCATTAAACGGTACCCAAAGGAAATAAAATCAAACAGTATCGTTTATTATAATATATTATATAATCATTAACTTTAACAACCGTTGACCATTACATGTAAAGGTACTTAGGCGTTACACACATACACACACGCACACACATATGGAGAGTAAGACCATCTGTTGCGGTCAAGAGTGCTTCTGGAGGGATGAGCCTTTATCTTTCATGGACCCAATAAAACTACACACTTAACAGTATGAGACGCTTTTATAAGCCCCCTTTATAATGCCACTAGGAACGGGAAGGCAGTATGTTTGAAATATCACATTACGCATTACGTATCATGGTTTTTTCTGTAAGTTTAAATAAGGAAGGAAGGTAAATTGGAGTTTAAAAAGATCAGAATTATTCATGAATGATCTATAGATATTTTTAATATGACGTATAGATATGATCTTAGAGAATTATTACGAATATTGGTTAGGAAGTTGCCATACAAAAATAAGAATGAATGTAAATTTAATATATAAATAGCAGTACGACTTATAAAATCAATGACAATTAATTAGTACCTAATAATTAGAGATTTTTTCAAAATGAAGTTAGGCTACATATTATTGTCCCACGTGTTTTAATATATTATTTCATATTTTAATAAAAAATCTCAGTTGTTATAGAAACCCCTGCATTAATAAATCAATAGCTTTTAAATAAGCAACATAAAACTTAAAATAAGAAAAATAAGACAATAAAAGCGAACCATTTATAGCTTCAGCGTTCCCTCTGATATTATACAGAAGATTTATTTAATACAATGGTCATTAAAAAGTCTTTAAATGTTATTTGTTAGCTCAAAGCTGGCTCGTAAGATTAGTGTGTCGTGGAAATAACAATGTAGACTTAATATTAAGCTAAAGAAAGTTTGTTTGAATGCGAAAAACTATTGGATTTTTTCCATTAAAAGAAACGTGAACTATATATGACTTTTATATGACGCTTAAAAACTTGGTTTAATAGGAACGCGTGCGAGTACGTAGAGAGAGACTAGTTTTAAGAGAAACTTCAAAAAATATATTGTATATTAAATTTGTTTTTTAAAGTAATACTATGCAAAAAAAACGTAAATAAGTAATCTGAAACTATTCATGATTTTAGCTGAAAAGGCGTTTAGCTGAAAAATTACCATGTATTCTAAAACCCTTCGTTTCACCACTACTCTCGGGCATCTAACATGACTATTAAAAAAGGCATAAGTATATTTATTTAATTAGGCTACATAAAGTAACACTTGGATCGTCATGGTATTACAAAACATTTATCACCAGTTCGGAAGGCAGTTACAGAGAAGAACCGGCAAGAAACTCTGATAGTCGCTCTTTTTAAAATAAGAACATACAATTATAAATATAAACAAAAACTCGACCATCCCACGTCGAGCGGTAAGAAATATCATTCCAAGCGTTTCTGTCTTCAATATATTCATTTAATGTATAGTACGCCTTTTTAATGAGACATTTTTTAATTTATTTTATTTTGCAATCCACACGTCCCTAACACCAGCTCATGGTAAATCATAAATAAAACCATGAGATTATGGGATTATGAGACCATGAGACGTATTCTCAAACCTCGCTCAACGGTAAGCGTATCCAGTAGTATGTAAGTCAGACTTCAGACATGGTATTTTGGCGCTCCTCCAAACTCATAGCCTTCAGCCCGCGACGTACTGTACTTAAACTAACAAGTATTTCAAATTTCCTTAAGGGCTAGACGAAATCGTAATTTCGATTTGTATTGACAACTCATTTTGATAGACGGTTATGGGAATTCTGTCTGAGGAGATTTAAGTATGCGCAGTGAATATGATTTTTTTGTAACTAATTTGTTTTATTATTGTATAAGTATTCATTTTGAAGCCTGTTGAGGCGTATAACTCGAAAATAATTTGAGTAGTTTGTCTATTTTTTAAGAAAAAGAAATACCATACATAAAAAGGGGGCCGGGGTTGAGGATTTTGGATCTGAGTTTCACAGCTAGTAATTTAAATTAAAAAGTGTAAAATTTTAGGCAAATAAAGGACTTAAGAATACCATTCATACAGTACAATAAACCATAAACCATCAAAAAGTAAGCACTATAAAAAACAACGAAAGATTTCCAAGCATCAGTCTTTACAATTACAATTAAATTAAAATCAACAAAAACTTTAATTATAACCGTACACAATCGCAATGTTTCATTCAAACGCCTGCAGTTCATTGTATTATAAATTAATAATTTGTATAATTGAGATAATTACGGCGTTGGTAGCAATTAGCGTCGGAGGCGTCGGAGGGTGCTTCTCTGGAGAGGGATCTGGCGAGGCTCCAATGCTCTCTTTAACACGAGAAAATTCACCACCGCCATTTTTACAGTGACTTTTTAAAGTCTTAGAACGCCGTGAGAACTGCTAGGCGGCTTAACGATTGTTATTTTTGTTGTATACAAGGAGGTGCTTCACGTTTTATAGACGAACGATGCCTTTCCAGATAAATGCTCTCTGGTTGCTGTTTTAAATTTAGGTTACCTGACTTTTATTTATTCAGTCTGTGTTTTATTTTTGTTGCAAGCGCAAAGTTTTATATTTAAATATATACAAGTTTTTTGATAAAATGAGTACCTCTATATATCGTATCTAATTACCTCTGTAACTCAAATAAATTATTTTTATCGTAACATTTGGCAAAATGACATATTAAATCGTCCGTGTAATGGTTTCGAAAGTATTAGTTTTTAAGGTTTTGGGGCTAACAATTTAAGTTAGGTTTAAGAGTTAACAAATCATAGGTTTAAATAATATGTATTAAAAATCCTGCCCTATTAGTAAGTTTCAACGAATAAGTTGATTCCTAAGGAGTATATTAAACAAAATCTAACGTTGCCAGTTGGGTTAATACTAAAATAACCTTCATATTGTTATTATTTTGAATTTAAATATACCGCTTACAGAGTGTATTAAATACAACATTTTAACACAGAATATGTAGAGTGTCGTGAGTTATCGGAAAGCCATGTTAATAGTTGGTAGGGCTGGTCACCCTGGAGGGAAGCCAAATCCAATACACGATTAGGCAAACAATAAATATTTATCAGTATTACATACAATAAATTTATTTTACGATGTCACTTAATTAACAAATGGTTCCAATGCCTTTTAATATTTTTGTGCCTGATCATCTTGTTAAGGCAATAATTTTAAATCCATAAAGTCTGGCAACAATTTTTGTTTAACTTTAAATACTTTCGAATTTTTAGTACTTACGTCACTTAACTTAATTTGTATTTATGTGCTTTTAATTATTTTTTGTGATTGTCTATCCAAAAAAAAAAAAAAATAAATATTAAAAAAAAAAATAAAATAAATGTTTTTTTATTTTTTTATCTATAATAAATACCACGTGTTATTGTCTATTAAAAAAAATTGTAACATAACCTCAAACAGAAATCTATTAAATGAAACGACCACAGACTTCATTCAATTAGAAATCGTCTAGTACAAAACGTCATTTGCAGTATTGATTCGAGTATTTAATTGAACTAAAGTGACTAAGCCGGTGTAGACCATCACTTATTCAGCTGGCCTCGATAAAGGGTACGTTTCGGGTCCATATGTGCATATTTAGGTATTTATGACCACTTATAGGCAGAACAGATTGACTGATTTTCCGGGAAGATTAGAAGTAGGTGTGTGAAAAAAGGAAGGTGCATAATTGAAATAATATTGGAATATATGTAGAATACACTTTATTGAATATGATTTATAAGATATAAGCCGCGCAACGCGGTTTTTCCGGAATTGTGCATGTATTACACATAAACATTGACGGCCCCTTGGCGCAGTGGTAGCACAACTGCTTTCTGTGCGAAGGGTCGTGGGTTCGATCCCCACACAGGAAAAATATATTTTTAATTTAAATTTCTATTTTTCTGGGGTTTGGATGTTGCTGTGTATTATATGTATGTATTTTCAAAAATAAAAGTAGGTATATGTAATATATTCCGTTATCTAGTTGCCATAACAAAAGCTTCTGCTTAGCTTGGAACTAGATGGAGCTGTGTATAAATGTCCTGAAATATTATACCTACATATAAAAACCTTCTTGAATCACTCTATCTAAAAAAATTACCACATGAAGATTGGTTGCCTAGTTTTAAAGATTTAAACATATATAGGGAAACAGAAGAAAGCGACTTGGTTTTATACTATTTAATGATTATGTGCGAAATAGCGGAATTTTTTGGCGACATTATACCCCTAGGAAGTGACATCTTTCTTGCAACAATAGCACTAGGTATATAATTTCTTTAAAAATCTTAACTAATCAACCAACCTACGATACTAATACGATATAGTAAATCAGTAGCAACGATACAAAGTGCCGTTAACTTGTAAACTTTTTTTTCAAGCCATTTAATATGTTTCGAAGATATGAAAGCATGTTATCGGGCGCTCACATATCGGCTCTTACCCTAAGGTCAACGAGTGCGTGCGCGGAGAAGTGGGTTCGAGTCCCTGGCAGGCGTCCAACCCTTGAATCGGCCACATTTACAATTTTATATCGATTTGAGTCACTAAAGCTTTGGTGAGACCGTCATAGGTAGGACTAGAGATTTTGTGGTGACTTTTAGAGGTTTGTTTATTACCGTGTAAACTAAGAAATCTTCATATATTGCAAGGCGAATGCAAATGTATTATATATGTCACCGGAAAATATCAAGAATAGCAAATTTATAAATTTCCTTGGAAAGTTATAAACCTTCGTAGTAATTTATAAACTTACCGAACTCACGCGTTAAATAATAAGTAACCAATAACCAAACGCCATGTGCGCTCTGATTGTCAACACCAACCAATCAGAGAGCAGTGTCTTATTTTCCGTATTTTAAAATCGTCAAAATATCTATTGAGATAAAGACTGTTTATAAATTATCACTATGTTAGTGAATTATCATTCGTTTCGTGTAAATCACTTGGGCAGATACAGAATGAATAAAGAAGCAAGTTATATACCTACTTAATAATTAAACGCATCTAACAAATTGTATAAAAGTAACTTATTAAGGTATATAAGGAATATTTAGTAAGAAATATATTAAAATCTGCATTTATGAATGTTGTTTCGTTTAAAAAATAATTTACAAAGTTGATCGAACAGACCGAATAAGCGATGTTTTCCTCCTCTTTGCACACCTGTTCGTAAGTAGCTTGTTTATGATTTATTCTTCAAAGCGCAAGGCTTTTTGTATTGTAAGTAATAAAAGGAAAAATCTCGAACTAAGCTCTCCTTTCAGACGAACCGCCTCCATACATTGCTATAACTTATTAAATGCTATAACAGAGAACTTAATTACAAATGATCTAAAGTTGGAACCCTTTGTAGCACACGTGATATAAATTTTAATAAAGTTCAAGTACCCTGTACGTAACACTATTTCACTCTAATATATTGAAGGCTCGTTAGAAATTCCAATATTCGCTTGAGTATTTAATACCGCGATAGACATTAAAGGTACCTACATACTAGGCAGGGGCGACGCACTGTGTGCGGTGCGCCCGGCGGCCGACACACGTAGGCAGACTGTGTGCTTGCTTCTACAATCTGCAGGCTCCAAGTTGAGTGGCCAACTTTGTCGGCCAACGTTCAAACTTCATTTTTCATTTAATTTTATCCGAAACGAGTGCAGTTTACAATATTTTCATCGCTGGCAAGTTTCGACGCGGGTTCTAGTTATAAATTTCGTAGTTAGCGACGGCTGTTACTTACCTGAACGGTGAACCCCTAACGGCTTTGCCTAATGTCATTATGACCTTTGAATTTTAAGTTTGTTAAGTCTAGTGGGAGGTATCGATAGATTGGGTGTTGCGGAGCGTGAGGGTGCATCTGGCGTACGTTGGAATGTGGAAAGAAAGGCTTTTTAGCTTCGGCTGAGGCTCGTTCCGGCAGACGATAAGGACTGATCTGCGGAAGACAGTTGCATCGTGCAGCAGACACGATCGATACTGCACCGGGGAGGCCCCGCCCCCCCTCCCGTCACCCACCCTCCGACGGCTGAAACTTTTGCGATAAGTATGGAACTAGCGCGTGGCGTACGCAACGCAATATTGTTAGCCGGTTACGAGAAACAGCGGATATTAAGCGTACAACTACAACTACACTGTGCTCTGACGTCATTTAAAATTCTAGTTCTACTAATTATTGTGTCTAGCATCGTACGGTAATGGTAATTGTATGCGAACGAGAAGGGAATTTCTCAAGTCCAAAGTTAAAATGCTCCCGACGCTAATGTTTTTTATTTGCAACTGCTGCGAATCTTGCAGATATTTTCTTTGAACGAAACTTCTTATGAGCTACATTAATTTTAGATTAAGATAATATTTACGTTGTATAAAATTTAGCATTAAATAATTTTCGTATAAAGAGACATCTTTTTTGTTTAACGTAAAGTAAAACGAAATTAAAAATAGGCGTAGCAAATTATAAAAATGAAGGAAAAATTCTTTTAAGCGAACTTAATATCATGAAACCCGTAACCCTTATAAAATTCTTTTAGCATTACGTGACACGATAAAACGGGGCATTTTGACTATATCATACATAATCAGTCCCGTACTTTTAATAAATGAAAGGGGAGTTCTTATTCTTCGTTTGAAAGGTTTTTATTTGCACAAGCAACAGGTTAGGCTAAACGGGTTAGGCTTGTAAACCTTATATGTTATTACTTTAATATTATAATTTCTAGGCAGATTAGGACTCGAGTATCTTCTCTTACCAAGAGGTTAGATAATAGTCAAGTCTGCGTAATGTCTACAAAAAAACAAGAAATGTTTAACAAAGAAAAGCTTATCAATACTAAGATAGTCTTTGGAGGTATACTATACTGAACGGATTCAAAATTATTTCACCAGGAACAGACACGATGAGTGTTATAAGTTAAATACTTAAATAAATCACATTGCAACATATCTACTTAATAAAATATCAAACAAAATTGTATTATATAGCCACACATTCGTGTGTCACATTGTCATATGTCACAAGAAAATTTCGAAAATGATGGGATTGCTTTTAGATAGATGACACGGGAGAATATAAGTAATGTGCAATATTTTATTTAATAATATTTTTTGAACACACATTGGATTATGAGAAATATCAGTTTTCGTGAGAAGTATCGAGATACGCAAGCAATATTTTTTTTATAATAATGAACGTTTTAAAGTTAAATGCGAAGTTAAATGTTATAATATATAACATTGGGTAATTCACTGTTCAAATGAACTGTGCTCGGAGCGATAGTAAGTGAAGGTTGCATTGAATCAGTTTATGCGGAAAACGGGTGCTTTTAGGTAATACTTTGGTCGTGTAAACGGCTATTCTGAGAGTAAAGAGCTTTCGGAATCCGGCTCGAAGGACCTTTGAAGATTCAGTCTTTATTATATTGATGTAAAGGAATCTGTGACCAGTAGTTCTAGTAGATTAAGAGGACTGTATAGTTTAATATTTAATTGAATAATTTGTCTTTAAATTATATATATTTTATAATATAATTTTTTTATTTATATAAACGTTTGTCTAAGAAAAAAGCTAGTTCCAATTGAATAAGTATAATATGTAATACTATAATAATCAAAATGAACAAACGAAAAGCAATAAAAAATGTCCAGCATAATATATTAGGTACTTGCACATTCGTCCGTCGAATCGATAACAAGAAAGCATGCTGGGAAATAGAAAAGACTACAAGGGTTCTTATTTATAAGTTTGCCAACGTAACAATAAAAATGCATTTATCTCAAGCCGCGTAGGAGTCTAAAAGAGACCGTATTCCTTCGTACAACTAAAAATATGCTCTTCGAGAAAAATCTATTTCTGAAACACAATTTTCTGCATCTTAAACGTAATGTCGTGTAACACGTAGGATCGAAGCAAAGTTATTCCGCCCGGTGCGGATCGCGACTCATTGTAATACCAAAACACATTGCGGAATCTTCATGTTACTCGGTTTATTTACGTATTTTTGTTCGGGACTAGAACGCAAACTAAGGCATGTTAAAACGTTTTAAAGTGCAGCATTATTGTGTAAAGAGCGCTGTAATTGCGCCCATCTGATGTTACTACAAATATTGTTTTCTACAATCCACTGTTTCGAGCTACTGCGCGGTTTTATTGTCGCCTTAATGCTCGTATAATGTTGGTGAATTATTCAAATGGTTGTATCTGGTAAGTCGCCGATACTTGACGGCATTCGTACTAAGAGAGATTTAAGTTAAGTTCGCTAAGTTGGACTTTTAAATTGGATATAAATAATTAGTTATTTGCTCGTATATAATTTAAGATTGGTAACTTTTTATTCTGTTGAAGGAGGAGTGATGAAAAAATAAGTGATGAGAGATACCAAATTGACGACCGCTTAGTGTAGTGGTAGTACAGCTGCCTCCTGCTGCTGTTTTGGTTCGATACTCACAATCAAAAAATGTAATAGTAATTTTTTTGCAATGTATATGTACGTATTTATAAAATTATTATGTATCTTCATTATATGAATATAATTTATCCTTTATCTAGTTGCACAGTTATATCACAAGCTTAACTTAGCGTGGGACTGAATATAGACTTTGTTTTATAAATAAGCGTTCTGAAGTATTGTTATTATTAATTTAAAACCAATGGGTATCTTCACTCACACATGTATACAAGTACACAGCACACACCCACACATAAACAAAATTCAATTCCGTACAAAGTTTCACTTCAATAATCTTCGAGAGTTGTTAACGTTTTACACGGTATAGAAAAAGCAGCTGGCCGCTATGTGCTGGAAGTTGTACCGCAGCGCAAGTTCTCGCTCGCAACCCAACTCGCACTGGCACTTGCCTCTAAATACTTTATTAGTTTCATATTCCGAACTTCGTATTGAAAGTTTTGAGTAATTACTATTCAGGGAATATTTGGGTTGCACGTTTTGTTTGTTTACCTAAGCAATGAATGTTTGATTTATATAAGACTAGTTTTATTTCGTAAAATAGGATGCCATAGCCATGTTGTAGATATTTTAAGAGATTGAATCGTCTATAACGAGTTATAATTATCAGGGTTTTATTGTTATAGCTCGCTTTTCGTATACTACGATTTTACAAAAAAAAATACGTTAACATTATTATCTTTTATCATAAATTTAGTATTAGCATAAAATATAGGCTGTCTGTTGTCTTTTATATAAACTAAATTACAGTAAAGATTCATTACATTCTGTTCAGTTGATCTTAAATGTTATTCTTTTCTTTTATTGAAATTTATTTAAGAGTTGCATTTATTTTCATTTTCTTTATTCAGAGAAATAAATTACAAAGAAGCAATAAGGTTCCCATGTAGGCGCTGCAACCTACGTCGTTTAAATATCCCTCCTTCGCATTCTTGGAACTGTTGTCGATGCAAATATTCTATTTTATATTTCATGTTTAATACTTTCAATTGGATTTATATATAAGAGGTTGTCCCTATTATGAATTAAGCTTTTATGATCTTCTCATAGTGTCTTATTAAAATAAATACGATCAATTATTATGATGCGTAAAAGATTTTTTTCCGCCTTAATTAAATGTCACTTTGGTTTCGTTTGCTGGTCTATATATTGTCTATGATATTTTCGAATAATGTATCTATCTAATGTTGAAATAACTTATTTCGTACGGGTATTAACGTACGGAATAAGGAATTTTTGACTTTAACCTTGATATTTATTTGACTAAGGTTTAGAATTGCAACTCGAAAAAAATACTGCTATTCATAGTATCTGACTATTTTTATCAAATGAGCAGAATTTAAAATTTCAGGAAATAATATAGATTAGTTATACTTGTCTTAAAACGAAAGATTTTGAACAAACCATATATATTATTGAGCAAGCATTATTAATAACAAGATCTATGTAATAAATTATAAGCTAACAAATGCTTTTGTAAGCGAAACGTGATTGCATTGACGAGGTGATAATAAATGAGGCGCTTACCTATAATTGGGAAAAAGTGTCGCGTAGTCTCCTCAGTTACAGATGAGAATAAATCTTTGTGTAGAGCGGTTGTGGACAACCTTTTGAAACGACATCAAATAGGACTGCTCTTAAATTAAATGTAAATATAAAACAAATAGTCTTGTATGAATATTTTTGTGTTGGAAAGGAAGCAAAGAAATTATGGGTTCCACGGAGTTGATAGTCTTTTTTGGAAAGATGTTTGCCATATTAATACATATTATACAAGAATGTCGCATCCTTTTTTAATGAGATCCAGTGATTTTTTTTATAACATAGGGCGGGGCAAACTAGCTGGTGATCCTGGTGGAAAGTGATCAACGCCGTCCATGAATATGAACATCGCCCATAGCTCGCTATGGGCGATGAACATAACATTAAACAAAAAATTTAAAAGTACGCGCATCTTATTTACAACAAAAAAAGCGAAATGTTCCAGTCATCTATGACAGAGACAAAAAGGCAAGCAATAGTTATAATTGCGTTTAGACATTTTGATATTACTCAGGAAATCTTAAAGGTTTTTATTAAAACTGTTTTAGATGAACTGTACCAAGGAGTTGGCGAGTTCTGATCTCGAGGATCGCTTCTGTATTCCGATCACGTGCCGTCCCGTGAATATAAGGAATAGCACCGCCATTATTGTGGTTCAAACTTGTTAATTAAGTGGATGTAAAATTTTACTTTGTTTATACCAAAGAGATGGGTTCAGCGGACCTAGTAATGTTCGATGTATTTCAGTTTTTGTTGATGAACTTTTAGTGCATTATTTTCGACATATTTTATTACTCTAAAGCCATATCTATGTTCATTCAACTAGGCTACATATAGTAGTGATTGAAATCGTGATCATATTTAAATAATAACTAACAGCCGCAGTTTTTATTGAGAGTACGGGAAAAAAGCTGAAAGAAAAAAGATAGTTGCTCTTTTTAAATAAAAAGGTACAAATAGTAATAAATGTAGTTGTATAATAATTTATAAAAAAATACAATGGTAATTAATGTTAACATATTTGACCATTACAATATTCTAAAAGTGTCACGGTTAGTTCCTTTTTAAAAGGTGACCCTTATCTATCTTATATCACCCGGTACCTAGTAACAGATCTATTATTTATGTTAAAACAATGCCTAAACGCGAACGTGACGTGATCAAGGCGACAGAAGTTCGCAGAGTTGCCCGTAAACAGGGAACAAAATCGTAAGTCCCGGAAACCTTTTTAATCTCCCCATAATGAGTTTGACTTTGAGTACGGCCGATATTGCATCGAGTTGCCGAGTTTTGTTCACTGGCAATTATTATCGATGCTCTAATGAGACGTCGAATTCATGTTTTACCCATTAATAGGGAATAATTATTTTGTGTTGCAAGGTTATTCTGCAACCCTTGGGTATATACATTTAATAAGCGCTAATGAAGCTATTGCAGTTTATATCTAAAACTAGCTGTTGCCCGCGACTCCGTTCGCGTGGACTTTCATATAAACTGTGACCCTCCCTTTCCTTCCTTATAATCCTTTTTTCCTACAAATATTTTGTCCCGTTCCCGTGGGAATTTTGCAATATCCTGTTGCAAATAACCTTTAAGTTTAATAAGGTACCAACATGCCAAATTACAAGCGTCTAACGTAAGCGGTTCAGATTTTTTCATAATAATATTTTTTTCACGCTAACTCCCGTTCCCGTGGGAACTTTACAATATCCTGTTGCTACTAACGTTCAAGTTTAATAAGGTACCTGCATGCCAAATTTCAAGCTTCTAACTTAAGCTGTTTAGATTTTTCATACAAAAGGTTTTTCCCGCTAATTCCCGTTCTCGTGGGAATTTCGGGAATTCCTTTCTTAGCGGATGCCTAAGTCATAACATCTACCTGCACTGCAAATTTCAGTCCGATCCGGTTTGGGCTGTGCGTTGATAGATCACTATGTCAGTCAGTCAGTCACCTTTGAATTATATATATTTAGATAGAAATATTTCATTCATTCCCATGTGACCTTAAAAATCATCCATTACTGAAAATATTAAGAGGTTATGTGAAGAAGTGATTTCATGAGATGAACAGTGATTTTTCTAAATAAAAATATTTTTGTCGTAAAATTTTATATTGACTCTCATCAAGATGTACACATACCGCCTTTCCCCTTCAGTCTTTAAAAAATAAGTGGAACATTTGTGAGAACTGGTGAGGACTTAATAAATCCAAAAACAGATTCCTCATTTGATAACAATCGGAGGACTAACCACCTTGGACAATTGTCCCGAGTGGGACTTTATTAAACACGCAAAAACTTCACACGCTCCCGTTCTTTTGAACGGCAATATATCCGGACCGGTACATTTAAGCTCTGCGAGTGTTCATGGACGGCGATGACCACTTACCATCAGGTGGCTCGCCTGCTCGTTTGCCCCCTATGTTATAAAAAAAATGTACATCAGCTACATCAAACAAAATTATAACTCCGCGTCTCATTACATAATATGCAATATGTAGTGAAGATGAAGTTCATAGTAGTTAAGTAATAGCCGCATGGTTTACAAGAAACCAAAATAACAAACATTTAAAGAGTTACTTAACTATTCAATTAACTAATCATTATTTCAACTTTTTAATTTTCCACTTATGCACAGCAAGCACTTTAATGGTAACTAATGTTTTTAATGCAAAATAATAAAGTTTTTATTCTGAGCACTGCTTAAAAATGTCTTCATTATACATATACATATAATATAAACCCATATTCAAAAATGAAATGTTTGCGTTTGGGACAGTAACTCAGATGATACCTCCTTAAAAAATCTTCCTTTAAACTTGCTTATGCAAGACTTTTATAGATTCAACACTTCGTATTCAATAAATTATATATTGAACACATGTTTCTTACAAAGCATTGTATGTTAAAAATATATAAATTAAAATATAATAAATCGGTATAAATGCACTGCAATGCGTGTGGTATTACCCGTTGAGAATTTGCGAATATATTCACGTCTGCCGGCCCCGCTCTGAATATTTAAACTATCTGTGCGATTATCGTGGTATTCTTATTAATCTATGAATAAATAATTGAATTTTCTTCCTTTCTTATGACCTATTTATAAAATCATCAAAGGAGGTTTACATAGTATTAAATTAAAATTCAACAAATCTCTAAGCTTGTTACGGACAAATAATATTTTAAATTTGTTTAGATTTTTTTTAATTTAACATAAATCGTGAAAACAGTTATGTTTTAAGATAGTTATATCTTAAATACAGGCACATTACAAAAAAAGTTATTTTTTTTCTTCTAGTTAAAATTGACATATGTTCGATTTTTAAATCTGGCACGTTTATGGAAGTCAACATTCTTATCTCATTGGTTCCAAATTTTTTTCACGTAAAGCCATCGAAATTAATGCATAATGGCGTGTAATAAATCGACATCGCGTTATCATCTGCTCGATATATCTAACGACGATTCTGTATTCCGTCCACACACGACACACTTTGCTGAAATGAGTCGCGGCGAGCTAGCATAGTAGCATTCTATGAAAATGTACTGAAATATTTTACGTCTAAAATTTTAGTTAAGACGCAATAAGTTTTTGCAACGCTGTTTTAATTAAAAATTAAATGAGAAGCGTCTCGTTGTACCTCCGTCAAACATTAGATAAACAAGATTAAACGTCTGTTCGTTTTAGAAAAAAGATTCTTCATAAAGGCGTCCTTTTTATAGGTAGGTTCTTATACTTAATATTCCTTTTGTGTACCTATAAAAATATTGATCTCAAATATAACGCTTTATAATAAACTATTTAATTAAAATATAAAAACTTCAAAGCCAACTTAAGTATGAAAACTGATTATCTAGATAGAACATCTCGAAATCAAGAACTTATATGTAAAGACGCGAGAAGTTGCTAGTTCTTAATAAATTACGATGCGCATACTACCGATGGTAACTTTGTTAGGAATTCTTTCAGCATCTTTGATTACTCGTCTTTCAAAGGTACCCGACGTTATGTTCGTTTATTTTTGCAGGCGAACTTTGCGCTTGCTATGCATAGTTCCATACGTATGCATAGCGCCTACAGTGTGTTTTACTTCCATATTTATGGCACGCAAAATAAAATGTTGCCGTCGTCGCTTGATAAAAATGCAAACCGTAGCCGGAGGCTTCTCGCTTACGTTCACTGAATATGGGTATCATATGATGAGATTATGCAAAGTATGAAAGGAGCCTTAAGAATTAGGCGTTCGATTGGAGGGTGATTGACCCGGCGAGGGGAAGGATGCGGCGGCCGGCGGCTCACCTGCCGACCGGCGTCAGGCGTCAGGCGTCAGGTAAACAGAGTAGCGTGGGCCCCACGTGGCGCCCGCCCGATACTACATCAGCTGGGCCTGACGTGTGGAGCGGCGCATCATGCCACTATGATTTTAATGCTTAATGATTTTTACCCAGTTTTATTTTAAATTTAGAGGAAGCGCAGTTGCCGACGTGAACCGGTGGGCGGGCTCCAGACAGTATTGATTTTGTTTGCTTGTTTCTTTCTATTGGGCATTAGTCGTACGTGGGAGAGCGGGAGGGCGCTAGCGGTAGGTTGGTTTCTAGTGTAGAGTTTCTGCGTGGCGCGGCGTCGGGGCGAAAGGGCGTAAGTGAGGGATGAATGAAATCGTGTCGGGCGGCGGCGGGGGCGAGGGGCGGCGCGGGGCGGCGGGGCGGGCGGCGGCTGTCGACGCGGCCGCTTCCTAAATCCGCTCAACAACTCGATGCACTTACGTTTTGTTTAATACCGCCGGCATTCCATTTGAATTCTATATTGCGTCTAATCTTTGCGACGGCTCTCGATAGTATATAATGTTAGATGAAATACCGTCCTTTGACTGCAGTTGTGTGCAGTTGGGTCCTACAATTTTGCGGATAACTTTGAATTGTAAAACTTTTTACATCAAATAAATGTCTACTAACTTATTGGCACTCATAAAAAATATTTCCATTCAAAACCACAAACAAACAAATACATTGTAAAACAATGAATAGTATAACACATTACTCTTTAAATATTTATTTAATTTGAAGAGCTTGAGCTGTAATTCAAAAGAATGTCAAAAATTAATCCGGCTCGGTTTCTAAGAACTTAATATTAAGCAAGATATAAGTTACATATGATATAAGTCTTCTTATTGAACCATTGTATCTATCAGAAATAGCATTAAAATTCAAAAGTCAATGCGTAATTTTAAAGATATTATAACTCTGGGGAGTGAGAAATCGCAATCAGACAGCGAATAGCGTCTTTGCTTTACTATTTAGTGTCTATTAATATGCATAAAATGCTTAACAAAACCTTTGATATTTATTTAAATACACAGAAACATTTCTACATACTCGCGTGAAGTTCGCAGCTTGTTTAAAAGTTTTTAAGAGATGTTTTCGAAAATATTTTCGCTAAGAGCGGGTCGCCCCGGGCTCCAAACTTCGCGTGCGATGTATTCTGCTCTTGTAAAAATATTTCCTTTGATACCTTCATAGTTTCTTTTTGACAATAGTGTTTTTATACGTTTCTTAGTTGACGTTGGCGTTTAAGTTTTAACGATGTAACTGTTTGGAATTTAAATTTAAATTACTTTTTGAGTTTTATAGTGTTAACTTAAGTTTTGTTAAATGCATTTTTTTATATGGTGGTGAAAAACGATCACTTCAGCCTATAAAGTCGCAAAGTTAACTTACGAAAGCGTTATAGGTCGCGTCACGGATGTTTAGCGCTGGACGAGAATAGCTGCGCATCGGTAGAATCGCGCTCGTAATTGACGTTTTGGTGCGAGAAAGACAACACGACTGGGGAACCAATCAACGCTCGCGCACCCGACGATCACGCGCCCCGCGCGCCGCGCCGTCCCCTCGATACCTGATTTTTGACTTCTGCGCAGGTTTCATTCAGCGCTAAAGATTCGTGACGCTACTTATACCGATCTTATATTAGGAAAAGGAAAGGGAGCTAAAGGGAATAAGGGATATGAATGCTACCACTTACCGAACGAGACCCAATGTTATCTCTAAAGAGATATTTAACTTGCCGCCGGTTTTCTGGGAGAGAAACCATTTGGAACCCCATATGAAAAATTAATAGTTTTAGCGCTTATTTATTATAAAGTTTCAATCTTCAATAAGTTTTATACAGCAGTTACATTATCTGTTTCTTGCGGTTTTTTCAATATCGGCATAAAATGTATCCTATGTAGAAAAAAAAGACTATATTCTACCTTTATTCCAAACTTCAGTCAAATCTATTCAGTACTTTTAGCGTGATAGAGCAATTACAATTACATACATTCTTATAAACTTTCGCGTTCATACTTTTACTACATACATAATAATGATTGGTTGCAATGTGATCTACCTTTATTCCAAACTTCAGTGAAATCTATTCAGTAGTTTTAGATAGAGCAATAAAAATAATAAATTTATTTTCTAACTACAATATGCATAAAAATAGGAAAATACAGTGTTCATAATTATAGTCACATAAGAATAAGAATAAGAATAATTTATTCAATAAAAATTTACACTTTTTACAACACGTTAAAAATGAAATAACAGAACGACGGTAAATAATATGAAATAATTTGTACCTCCTCCATCCTTACAAACTTTTAATAACAATATAATATATGTTTTGTAGTATTATAAGTTACTACTTAACCTTTTTAACATCTTTATAAATGCTACTCAAAAATAAAAATAAAACATGCAAAGGACAAGATAATCCTCGTGATACATATGTGTTATTATATTCACGACAGCTCTTGGTGGCGACACGTTAAGGCATATGATATCCTTACGTTTTCCTTATAAAATCTTACTTATTATGAAGAATAGAGTTTTTTATGTTATTATATTCGAAAGTAACTTTATTTGTAACTATTTCACGCCGAAATTAAAAGGCCTTAGAGACGTAAACTTCAAATTCGTCTTAATAAGTCAGAATCAAAGTCAAAAGTATCATTTTTCAACTAGGCTTCATGTAGACTTAAGACTTTAGAATCGTCATAGTATTACATAAAATAATTTTTAACAAAAAATAAACCAACTTCAAAGTAAAAAGCGAAAAAATAATTTGCCTCCACTAAAGTTATACGCATTTTCATTTAGTATATAGAAATGATTTAATAGTTATTTTATAATTTAGAAGTCGGTACCAAGTAAATGCTACAACAATCTATACAATATCGATTTAACCAAACAAACATTTATTTTTTTACTGGGCACCGACTTTTAAATAAAAAAATAACTATGCTAAATGATGAAATCGGTTTATAATTGACGAAAATAGCGGTGAACATACATAAAAAAAAATTATACATACAGACGAATTGAGAACCTCCTCCTTTTTTGAAGTCGCTTAAAAAAACATTTACCACCGGTTCCGAAGGCAGTTTCTACAGAGAAGAACCGGCAAGAAACAAGAGGCGATAATTTAAGGAATATACTTTATATGAACTAATTAGGGTTTAAGTAATGGAATGAGCTTAGCTGGCAATTAAACGATTTAGATTCGATCGAACGAGCACTTTGTTACCTGAAACCGAGCTATTATTGCCTTGAATCAATTATTCTGCGCTTTTCTGCGATTCCTCTGCAATCTACATGTTTGCATTAAAACGTTTCAACTGATTTCTATTGCGGTTTTGTGTTCTATTTTTAAAGTTTTTTTTAATTATTCGAAAATAAAAAGGTTTTATTCATTTTAAATTGCATCCGCCATTTTGACGAAACTGACAAGTATCGCCTTTTTTAAAATTGTCATAAAAATATTATTCCTTGCGACTCCGTCCGCGAGGACTTTTATACAAACCCTGAACATCCCTTACAAGTATTTTTTTCCAGTTAAAGAGTGCCTGTGACCTTTCTAAGGCTTTAGACTATCTGTGTACCAAAATTAATTACAATCGGTTTAGTGATTTTGTCGTGAAAGCGTGACAGACAGAGATACAGAGATACTTTCGCATTTACACTATTAATTTGAATTAATATTATAAATATTTAGTAACGTATAAAATTTAAAAAGTTCTATTTTGTGAAGCAATATTATACATTTTACCAACCTCACTGTCTTGAAGAAGCAAAAAGCGCAAAAAACCCATAATTACAATATTCCGACATGAATATTTAATTGAGGTAGGTGCAGTTGCACAATATTTCATCAGTTAAAAGTTATAGAAGTTAGTTCCTGGCGGTGCTTTTCATATTTAAAACTTTGCGATGTAAAATTTTAAACATCGCGTACAAAATAAGTGGGTGGTTTCTACGACATTTTGCGTTTCATAAGTAATTGCTTTTGCAGTTATATCTGCTTTTTATATAATTTTTATATTAATTATATTGTTGTTTGAATGCGTAGTTCGATAACTAACATAACGTGTTATATTGCAGTATATTTCGTTGAATAAAATTATTGTGACACATTGAGATAATGTTCAATGTAATTTATGTTAATAAAAGACATATTAATATCGTTAATTTTAAATGAGTTGATGAGTTTTATACCTTTTTTATTTAGATAAATAAACATTCAGAATTTTGGGTTTTTATTAGTGTAGCCTATTTGAATTGTTATAATATGTTTTTTTGGACTTTTACTTTGTGGGAAAAATTAAAAAAACCTTTCAAAATCTGTTACAACTTACATATAAAAAAAATAAAGTTCCGAACCCATTCAGGGTTTTTGATGTAAAAAATATGCAACAAATTCGGTACTTGACTCTTCAATTCGACCCTTGAACCAGGCGTCGGTGTAAGGAGTCTGTAAACAAGTCGAGATCGATATTCATAGTTCAGATATATACATTTGGGAAAATCAACAACTTTGCAAAAATGTACGCGAGCGCCGTCGGTACGAATTTTAGCTAGATTGGAGTAAACAAGTATGTTTTATGTTGAGTTATTAGAAGATGTTTTTTGGGAGAAAATGTTAGGTCTCTATCAATAATCCTCAATGTAACGAGTAACAAAAAGCCTTTAAAAATATGCCCGTATTTTAAGAGGTATGCGCGCTTTTTTCTTAGTGTGATTTATTTTAGTGAGAGTGAGTTTTGTATGGGAGGTTGGTACTAACTCGGGTTAATATAAGCAAATATTAATAAATTAGAGCTTTCTGTCTTTCGAGATTTTACTTAATAAGACCAGTAGGCACTAAAGAAGAGAAGACAAATGAATTCCTCTTTGAGATTTATATTTTTAATATTAATTTGACATCGGAATTTAAAACAAATAAGCTACATTATTCATGTTTTATTTTCTGAGTAAATTTAAAACAAATACCTGCAGAAAGTCTACATGGTGTCTACGACAGGTTCGGGAACTAACCCGGCGAGAAGAACCGGCGTAAGAAACTCGCACGGGTCCCACACTTTTTACCAAACAAGGGGACAAAAATCATCTTTTAAAATAAAAGTTACAATTCTATAAATTAACATAAGTATATATTAACTTCAAAAATATGGAAAAAAGCGGCATTAATTTAAGACAAGTAATCAGCTGGCTACAGCTAGTTCAAAAGGAACTCAACAAATACATAAACTATACAACACGCAAGAAACAAAGAATATGTACTTATCAGTACCTCGTCCAACCGCGCAACAGTTAGCCGAAAAATTTAGGTAAAAATGATAACGGTATAATTTAAAAACGGAACGGGAAAACGTTTAATTTATGAGACAAAAGGAGTTGGTCGCAATTAGCGAAATGGCCAGTGAGAACAAATGCGGTGTTAACAAAGGATCTGGAAGCTTCTATGACGAGGGCTCTTTTCTTCCAAATGAGCAAACTAGGGAAGATTTGTTGTAAGAATGGAGGGCCCGTGTGTGTATTGTTCTTTTCATAACGTTTGGAAAGCACTTGTAGGCTGCGGTTCTAATCAAGATCGCGAGGGGAGCTTACAGCGATAATATTATATTGTATTTTTTTGTTTTAGTTCGTCTTGTTTCTAGATAGTTCTTGTGTGTGGACTTTTATTATAGTTTATTTACTTATAACACAGTGTGCAGGGATTAAAAAGCCCATAGTTTTGTGTAATCTATACTAGTAGAATCTAATAATGTTTGCGAGTTTTCATAGTGTAATGTTTGTTTAAGATCTAAGGAACCAAATTATTTTCCAATAGAAAGCCACGTTAGTTGAAACTGTTTTCCAAAATGTTCAATTAAAAGGTAGTATGTAATTAATTGTTTCTTCATTCCATGATGACTGATTTTTTTTACTATTTTTAACAATATGTAGCTTAGTTGAAGAAAGATGTATTTGATCTATGACTTTGACTTTGACTATGACTCTGACACTAACTTTGACTTTGAGTTCGATTTCGACTTTGACTTTTACTTCGACTTTGACTTTGAACTTTGACTTCGACTTTGACTTTTGACCGTTACCCAAACGTGGTATTTAAGTAAAAGCTCTTACATCAAAATGTCTAAGTTCACACGTCCGCGTCGCCACGAATAAAGATATTTAAGATCCCTTCAGCGTTCACGTTCAGAATCTCATCGTTTTAAATTTGAAACACTACGACGCTGAACAGTACATAGCCGGCAACTATTTGCTGTCTGAGTACATAAGGAAAAGTGTCGCTGCAAAAATTGTAACTCTAGTTGCATCATACGATACTTTGCTTTTATTTTTTGTAAGGATTTTACTTTTTTGGACTGTAAATTTGACTATTTATAGGTACACTAGCTGTTGCCCGTGACTCCGTCTGCGTGGACTTGTATATAGATTTTTCCCCCTCCTATAACCCATTTTTCCAGTTAAAAAGTAGCATATGTTTTATATCAGGCTCTACACCATCAGTGTACCAAATTTCATTACAATCGGTTCAGTAGTTTTGGCGTGAAAGCGTAACAGACAGACAGAGCTACTTTTGCATTTATAATATTAGTAGGGGATTTATAATGGCATTTATTATATTGGTACTGAATGAAAAAGAGTTGTTCGGAAGGTCGTCTATTTTAAAATGTTTTTTAGTTGTTTTATAGTTATTAGATTATTGGAACTTTTGAGCTTTTTTGGTTATGTGCGAACTAGGGGGCTAATTCATAATTATATTTAAGAACAAAACACGTTGCTAGGTCCCGAAATATATGATTGATTTTGATTCATGATGATGAAATATAAACACTGCCATACATTTATATATAACAGAAAAATATCTTAAAGATGTTGAATAATTGAAGATTTTTACTTTTTTTTAATATAAAAGGCATATTCACTAAGAAGTAGCAATTGACAATTCACCTATAAGTTTTATTAAGATCTTCATTACATAGTCTGTACTAATATTGTAAAGAAGTAAAGGTTGTGTGTTTGTTAAATTGTAAGGGGTAATCTCGGGATCTACTGAACCGATTTTAAAAATTCTTTCAATAATAGAAAGCCATATTGTTAACATTATTCCCAACGAAGTGAGCACGGGTCAGCTAGTATAAAATAAAGTCGCTCTTCTGTATGTCCATATGTATGCTTATATCTTTAAAACTACGCTCCAGATTGTCATGCGGTTTATTATCAGATAGATTGATTCAAGAGAAAAGTTAATATGTATAATGCAGGGGATGTATCCGTATGTAGCCGGGGCTGTTCGCTAGTTATTTATAAAATGATAAAACTTATTATTGAATAGTTACACGTGGTTTAAATAATTAGGTCAATTGTTATGCTATTGTATTGCAAGATCAAAAAAAGAGATTTACTTTATTGAGAAGCTTCTTATACGACTACTACATTTATAATTATTTTTGTTTATACTTTAGATGTTTGTATGTTTATAAATTTGTAGATATATAAATACCTATCCTCCATTGAGCGTAAAATTATACCGCTAACCCGTTTTTATGTCAGTCAAAAGCTTTGTAATAACAGCACGGGTGATGTCTTTTTCTATTAATCATTTTAGACATTTTTAGAATAAATTGTATATAGTTAGTCAAGATTAACTTCTTTGTTGAAGATCAGAAACTAAATATACATACTTGTGACACATTTGTCTGTTCTCCTTTACTGAAAAGCGATAAAAAGAATCATGAATAGGTTTGTAAAACATATAACTTTATTCAATTAACTTCTTAACCAAAGTTTAATTAGGTATCGTACAATTAAAGTGCGCAATTTCTAAAGACATAACAATTCGTTTATAAAAACCGAAAGGAATCGAATATAACTTGGAACGAATTAAAAGTTTAGTCATAAATCAATTGGTGGAAAATTGGTTGCATGCCTCCGTCAAGTTGCCGCTCTTTGCGCAGCTACGGCGACAGCAGCGCCGCGCGGCGAAAACGCGAAACTCTTGACAAGCGCTAAAATGGCGGTGTGAACACGCGACCTACCACGCTGAATCCTACAGCACTCGCGGCTTTTTTACATATGCTAGTAACCAAGCTATGCTATTAATCTCTCGCGATATCTCGGCATTAGGTAACGCGCGAACAAACATGGCCCTACACCTCGAGACTGCGTTGCAGCGAAAGTTGAACTTCAAAATGACCACGGTAAGTGCATGCCCAGTATCGATCGTCCCGCGTGGTTCGAAACATATGTTTGCCGCTACGTCGTAGAGACGTAAACTACGCTCCTAACTAACTTTGCACGTCAATTTCACGTCGATGCCGAAGTTTTGCTTAATAACTTCATTAGCAGTGGGAGGCGTTTTGTTATTTACGATAATTTCGTAATTGAATCCGTTCGTGCGAATGTAAATAAACACTCGAGCCGGCACGCTACACGTAGTACTACAAAGTATTACTTAATTACCGTAGATGTTATTATATCGGAGGGTCTATATTATATTGGACGGTGAGACGAGGTTGGAGCGTAGGCGGTTAGATCAGCTCTTGTATAAAGGTTATAGAATGACGCCTCCGTAAACTTGAAAGGTCATAGGATCATAGCTACAACTGTTACAGATATTTCCCGTTGTGAAAAGAGAAGTTTAATTAAAGCCATACTCATTTGTATAATGCGTCTCGATGTTAGAAATGTAGAGTCGATTTCAGTTTGAATTAGATATTTCTGAATGAAAATTCTATCAATAAAACGTATTACATGTTTATTTTAAACTTAAATCAATGTTATATTTATTTATAGGAATTCTTTGATATGCAAATATTTCGGTATTGAAAACATACTTTATCCCATTTAAATTGTCAGCATATCCATTCGTTTACATTATTTAGTTTTAAAATAAATTCGAAAACATTTCATGAGTCTACCTTTTCATAAAAATCATTCAGGAACGAGATCTGGAAAATTTCGTAAAACAATGAACAATACTATAATATGAGAGACGTCAATAGGGTCATAAATGCATACTTTACGCACACATCTACACGTATCAAGTGGGTGTTCAAGTGTGCGCGTAAACCATCATGTGTATATATATTTGCTTGTTATATGTGTGGGTGTGCGTATGTATATGGTTGTGTATGTATGCGTGTCTATAGGTATATGGTGTGTGTGTGTGTGGCGCCATTTGTGAAACGTCACTTTACGAGCATCAAGGAACTCGCGGTTTGTAAAACAGATGATATTGTCTGTGTTTGACTTGCTTTTATTAACCAAGGATTTTGTTAACGTTGCCATGTTGGTAGGCGACGTTTCGGTCCCCACTAGTAGCTTTGTACCGTTTAAATAAATGAATTCATTAGTTCTTTGCGTATGATTAAGTAGTTTTTGAAGTTTCGAAATATTTACTATCTAACTTAGATAATTTGTATTATTTATAAAATATTGTAATATTTAAATATCACATTTATTTCTACGATACGCTTTGCAGTACCATTATAGTCCGGGATCCCTGGTACATTTTTCCAACTGATTACTATCAAGTTAATTTTTGGTGAGTAGCTTTATTTTGATGAGACGCCCAATAATTTCCTATACCAAACTCTCGATTGTGGTAGCTAACAGAGGTAGCAACGATAAAATATGTCGATTTGGTGATTAAAAAATATTTATTACTAACCGATTTTTCTTGTGTTATATCTGATGATAATTGTCTAAATTACTTGAAATAATATTTGTCCTACAAAATCTATGGTTTGATATAAAGAGTCCCCTCTTTCCAACATGTATCGATAACGAGGTCATCGCAAATTATAACTATTAAACCAGCTGATTTTTATTTTTTACTTAGTTAATAATTAGTATTATTTAACAAACATATTGTCCTACAAATTTCGTGGTACGTTTTTCCGGTCCTACGCTTAAAAGATGTAGTACAAATCCCCAACAAATCCCCGCTCAAAATGTACTTCCTAAATAATAAATCTATAGCTTTTCTTATTAACTTATATTCAAACCTAATTTGTGTTGAAAGTTAAAGATCTCATTACAGGATTAAATGCTTAACATTTCGGGTGAGCTGCCTTCCTTGAAAGGGAATTATTAATGCAAATTGAAATGAAAAAGATGTTCATTGAATTTCGTTTAAACGTGGTATACGAGTGTGACGTGTCGCTCCATCTCGTGACCTGTTGCTTCAACGCGAAGATAATTGTATTCGTATGATACATGTAGGTGACTTAGACCATTGTTATTAGGTTATAGGTACTAGGGAACCCAACAGAATTCCTTCCGTAAAAAATTTTCCCAGCAATTATTAGATATTTTTCAAAAACTACCTACACTACCTACAAATTGTCTTGAACTACATATAGGTATTCAGTAGATTTCGACTTTTATTTTTATTTTATTTATTTACTTTATAAACCAAAATAAGAAAATAACATAATACAAAATTGGGCGTAATAGGCGGCCTTATCACTTAAAAGTGATTTCTACCAAGCAATCTAGTAAATAAGCAAAGATAGAAAGAATAGGTCTACAAGTGCAGAAAGAAAGACATTATATATACATATATATAAATCCAATACATACACAAATACATGTAATACTCAGATATCTATACTTTATTATACTATTTAATACATATAATAAAAGTTTACACATCTGAGCAATATGTCAGTCTATAATAGAAATAAAAAACCAGTTTTTTTTTAACGTTTAGTGAAAGAGCTTTTTAAATATTGAGAAGTAGAGACTTTTATATAACAAACTCAAAAAGCTTTAGTTATTTATAATAGTATACACGTATAAGCAAACAAAATATGTAGTTCAGTCACGAGTGAAATATATTTGCATGTGTAAAAGCGTTTCGCGATCGTAAGCCCTTAACTGAGGGCAGAAATATATCGACCCTTAAGTTATGAATTCAGTGAATTGAATAGCCTTGTTCATGCCGTGTGTATCCGTAGACATTCTGCTATATTGGTACTTTTTTATATTGTTAGTATAAAAATCTATTAACTAAAATGTATATAATGCTTTTTCATTACTGCTGTCATAGCTAAATTTTATTGGACTTGGGAATTTATAATAACACTTTTGAATCATAAGTAGAATATGAAGGATACGAAGTCATAGTATTATAAAACAATAATTTTCCACCGGTCCGGAAGACAGTTTCTGCAGAGAAGAACTCTGATAGTTGCTCTTTAAATCCAGTTATTATATATCTAATCTATTTTAAAAGACAAAGAATAAGTATTTTTAAAACATTGACTTTTGAAAGAGATAAAAATACTACCAGTTTTAACCAAGTTTCCGTATACGTTCTAACATTATAATTCATGCAAACAAACTAACAAACATTCGCACTTATAATGTTACTAGCTGTTGCTCGCGACTTCGTCCCCGT
>JADANM010006310.1:7498066-7527303 GCA_026213755.1 Eurema hecabe | reverse complement strand
TGTGTGCGTAAACCATCATGTGTCCATGTATATGATTGGTATATGTGTGGGTGTGCGTATGTATATGGTTGTGTATGTGTGCGTGTCTATAGGCATATGGTTGTGTGTGTGTGGCGCCATTTGTGAAACGTCACTTTACGAGCATCAAGGAACTCGCGGTTTGTAAAACAGATGATATTGTCTGTGTTTGACTTGCTTTTATTAACCAAGAATTTTGTTAACGTTGCCATGCTAGTAGGCGGCGTTTTCGTCCCCACTAGTAGCTTTATACCGTTTAAATAAATAAATTCATTAGTTTTGCGTGTGATTAAGTAGTTGTATTGTGACACCGGTTTTGAAGTTTCGAAATATTTATTATCTAACTTAGATAATTTATATTACGTAAAAAAACGTTATTATAGTTTAAATCACATTTATTTCTACGATACGCTTTGCAGTTTGTAAGAGGTAGAGCTCGTTGGAACTGTGCGTCTCGTCAACGATGTATTACATTATATTAAATTAGGTTTCATATTATCCTTGCCTTGAATTTGCTTCTTAAGCATATTACGTCCTTTTGTTTTCTCTTTTTTTGGTGGTCTACCATTAGGCTTACCGTAGACCGTAACTATAAGTAAACTAAATAAATACCATATTAAACCTTATTATCCTTCCCTTGAATTTGTTTCTTAGGCATATGTCCTTGTTTTCTCTTATTTAAAGGGGTGACTGGTGGTCTACCATTAGGCTTACCGTAGACCATTGATAACTATAAGTAAACTTAATAAATATTATATTAATTAAATCCATAACAGCTCAAAATGTACTTCCTAAATAATAAATCTATAGCTTTCCTTATTAACTTAGTAATATTCAAACCTAATTTGTGTTGAAAGTTAAAGATCTCATTACAGGATTAAATGCTTAACATTTCGGGTGAGCTGCCTTCCTTGAAAGGGAATTATTAATGCAAATTGAAATGAAAAAGATGTTCATTGAATTTCGTTTAAACGTAGCATACGAGTGTGACGTGTCGCTCCATCTCGTGACCTGTTGCTTCAACGCGAAGATAATTGTATTCGTATGATACATGTAGGTGATTTAGACTATTGTTATTAGGTAATAGGTACTAGGGAACCCAACAGAATTCGTTCCGTTAAAAAATTTCCCAGCAATTATTAGATATTTTTCAAAAACTCACTAAGTACCTATAAATTGTTTTGTTCTTTAAATAATAACTTTCGATTCAGTAAATTTCGACTTTTATTTTTATTTTATTTTTTTACTTTTTAAACCAAAATAAGAAAATAACATAATACAAAATTTACAAATTATTCGGCCTTATCACTTAAAAGTGATTTCTACCAAGCAATCTAGTAAATAAGCAAAGAAAGAAAGAATAGGTCTACAAGTGCAGAAAGAAAGACATTATATATACATATATATAAATCCAATACATACACAAATACATGTAATACACAGATATTTATATTCTATTTTTACTATTTAATACATATAATAAAAGTTAACACATCTGAGCTATATGCCAGTCTATAATAGAAATAAAAAACCAGTTTTTTTTAACGTTTAGTGAAAGAGCTTTTTTAATATTGAGAAGTAGGGACTTTTATATAACAAACTCAAAAAGCTTTAGTTATTTATAATAGTATACACGTATAAGCAAACAAAATATGTAGTTCAGTCACGAGTGAAATATATTTGCATGTGTAAAAGCGTTTCGCGATCGTAAGCCCTTAACTGAGGGCAGAAATATATCGACCCTTAAGTTATGAATTCAGTGAATTGAATAGCCTTGTTCATGCCGTGTGTATCCGTAGACATTCTGCTATATCGGTACATTTTTATATTGTTAGTATAAAAATCTATTAACTAAAATATATATAATGCTTTTTCATTACTGCTGTGAAAGCTAAATTATTATTCGACTTGGGAATTTATAATAACACTTTTGAATCATAAGTAGAATATGAAGGATACGAAGTCATAGTATTACGAAACAATAATTTTCCATTTTAGAGACAGTTTCTGCAGAGAAGAACCGGCAAGAAACTCTGATAGTTGCTCTTTAAATCAAGTTATATATCTAATCCATTTTTAAAGACGAAAAATAAGTATTTTTGAAACATTGACTATTGAAAGAGATAAAAATACTACCAGTTTTAACCAAGTTTCCGTATTCGTACTAACATCATAATTCATGCAAACAAACTAACAAACTTTCGCACTTATAATGTTACTAGCTGTTGCTCGCGACTTCGTCCCCGTTGATTTGTTTTTCCATTATTTCTTCGCAATAAAAAAATAATTTTTCAATTTGAACCAGTAGTTCCTGAGATTAGCGCGTTCAAACGAAGAAACAAACAAACAAAATCTTCAGGTTTATATATTAATATAGATTAGGTTAATATTTGGCAACAATATAGGTATGTATTAGGCAAACGTAAACCACCCCCGGAGGACGTAATGAAATGACGTCACAACGCTAAGAATTGATCGCTAATCCATACTTCCATACTAGTCTTCTACATATATAAAAGAAAGTCGTGTTAGTTACTTCACTTATAACTCAAGAACGGCTGAACCGATTTAGCTGAAAATTGGCAGGGAGGTAGTTTAGAGCCAGGAGAAGGACATAGGCTACTTTTTTACTGGAAAAAAGGGTTATAAGGGAGGAAGGGGGGGGGGGTCAAAGTTTATATGAAAGTTCACGCGGACGGAGTCGCGGGCAACAGTCTCTCTGTCTGTCTTTCAATTACGCTAAAACTACTGAACCGATTAGAATGAAATTTGGTACAAAGATGGTCTAGAGCCTGATAAAGAATATAAGCTACTTTTTGACTGGAAAAAAAGGGTTAAAAGGGGGGTCAAGGGGGTAGCAGCTAGTTCGCCATATATAAAAAGCCTTTATATGTAGTGTTGATATGCATTTAATATATATTTTTTATGAGATGTGTTTAACAATATATAATTTATTTTCATACAACTTAATATTGTTTAGAAAATGTTGCGATGTATAATATTATGTTGTTTTTTTAAATATCGCAACTCTTTCATATAATTTTTAATAGCATTTTTACGGCAAAAGGAGGTTTTAATGCTTTCAAAAGAAATCTTCTAGGTAAATGACACAATTTTATAGCGTTATATTTAGTTCAGTCATATTATATTACTTTTAATTTGTTTAAGTGAAATTAGTATACATAATTTTATAATATACCGTACTAAACTTCGCGGTTTTAAAGGCTTTGTTTTTGTTCCCGTGGAAATCCTTTATACTCTATATTATACTCGTATGTGAAAATTTAGCCATTCCGTAGTTTTTGCGTGAAATGGCAAACATGTATACATCGATGCATTATACATAAAAAACCTTCCTTTCGGTGCTCGAATCACTTTGTTAAAAAAAAAAAATCTTATGAAAATTGGTTGAGTAGTTTTAAAGGTTTAAGCATATATAGGAACATACAGAAGAAAGTCATTTTGTTTTATATTATACAGTAATGATTTTTTTATAAAAATTTAACTATTGCTAAAATGTATTTATTTTCTATATCTTACATTAAACAGTATAACAATATTAAAATATAACGCTCTGATGGTCGGCAAAGTTAGATGAAATAATACAGTTATAAATAACTCAAATTCATTCTGAAAACACGTAAATAGATTTCCTACCTTTGACATTACCTAGAAATGGCCGCAAATCTTTTTATTAAATTAGACGCTGGTTTATTCACATGGTATCAATTTCCTGGCCACACCAGGATAGAGAGTTTCTTCTGTGTTAATCCACGTAATAACCTACCCGTATGTTAAACTTCAGCGAAATTCTTTCAGTAATTTTCGCGTGGAAGTCACTTACAAACATTCATTTTACAAGCTTTTATTTAACTTGCAATGTATGTATGTATGTTTGTGTGTTCGGGTGGAATTTTATAACTCAATTTTAAGGCACTTGCCCTCAACCGATTGAGCTGAAATTTTGCATGCACGTGTATATCCGATGACAATGCAATATTATTACTTTTATTTTCCATTAGAATATTACTAAGGTTTGGTTAGTATGATTAACCTGTAAAATATCAACCATAAACTCTCGTAAATTTCGCACCTATAATCTACTAACTAAATAAATAAATAAATATTTTCAGGACTGGGATTTATACACAGCGCCATTTAAGAGAGATAACGGAATAAACATACATATACATACTTTTCCTTTGTTAATACATACATTCAATAAATATAACCCAGACCCCAGAAAATACAAATGTAAATTACAAATATATTTTTCCGGTGTGGGCATCGAACCCACGACCCTTCGCGCAGAAAGCAGTTGTGTTACCACTGCGCCAAGCGGTCGTCAAAATTAAAGAGAGAAGATCACACACAATCCTTCCTTAAACGCATACAGTCTACCGACTACCGACCCGTGATAGCATATTAAAGAGTGTTCGAGAGACGTCCTCAGGTCGTCAGCTACTTAGAATCTTGTTGTTCTTAATGAGCACTGCCAACTTGGCGTGTTCCCGCCTCAATTAAGGCTTAAAACATGCCTTGAGTGCTGTTGCCTCGCACTCGTCTTTGCCCAAACTTTAACTGTAAGTAGAGTTCAGAAGTGAATTTAGTTTAATTTCGGGTGTGTGGATTCAATCGCTTGTTGCGACTAACTCTTGGGTGTCACGATTTGACGCTTTAAGTTGTTTGGTTAAGAGAAGTATATAAAGAAGTATTAATGTACTTGTGTATTGTACTGTACACCTGTATTTGTTGTAATTGTACCATTGGTGTATCGTATATATATTTTGAACGCATACACATTTGAGGTGTAGGAGTTAGATTTTGTTAGAGACTACTATGAAGAATGGCCTTTAAAAATGGTAAAGCAAGGACTTATAAGAAAGAAGATGACATGGATGACATTGAAGATAGTGTAAAGGGAAATGAGAGACTAGCTCTCAGATTTACTGCTCTAAATTTTATATAATACAATTTTTGGGTATAAAAAACTTTCATTTGCTCGGATCATCTACATTATACGAATAATTGAATACTTATAGGCTATAATTAATTAGTCAATAATTTTATAATAATTTAAAAAATCTAACTCGAAATAAAATAGCAATTGGCCTTAATTGCGGCGTGCCAATTTAGAAGTCGATGACGTGCCACGTCTTGTTTAACATAATATTTGTGTGGTCTAAGGTCTTTGGCCTTATCCACGTGCGATTCGGGCGCACCCGTTAACGGTATAAGCATTCGTCTTAGTACAAATGTGAAAAAAAGATTAGATGTGTTGGCTTTGGAGCTTGGTTAAAGCTCTCTGCGTCATAGGAAGGTAACAGTAAGGTTTGTTTGAATTATAGGTAGTTACAATTAAACGTCCAAAATTACATAACTATATTAAAACATTCAATACACAATTAATTTTGATTAAAAATTTTATCTCCCGTGGATAGTTAAAAGATGAGATTACTAATCATTTAAACAATAATAATAATAATATTCATTTGTTTTCCACAATAAGGTTATTTACAAAAATATTTACCCATGAAAGAAAATGACTGTTTTTCAGGAGCCTCTATCCAGGAACATCTAAAACATGACACATACGGCACCGACACAAATCGATCAGATACTTACAATAGGTATATAAAAATACAAAAATTCATCTTTAATCAGTTACTACTAAATGAGTTGATACAATAAATTGAAGAAAAATAACTAAACATAACTCAAGGGCTTTCCCGGAGGTCCGTGCGTATCCTATGAGGATTTCCCTTCTAAAATAAAGGAAGATTAGACCGTGAGGAAAGACGTGGACTATACTTTATCTTAATATAGCTTTGAGATCGGAAACTACGTGGGTAAAACCGCCAGGCGTGTATAGCTCATTTAATAATAGCTATTAAAATAAAATCGGGTGTTGAACTGAGTTGAGGCGCCAATGGGAGATTATAATATGATGCTTGTTTTGTTTACAGTGTTGAATGATGTCTTAAGTCATTGAGATACTGTGTTTGAATATTAAATGGAGTGCCAAGTTCAATGTCGCGGTTATTGTTTGTCGTATTTAGATTTCTAGTGTAGTTTGTTATAAAGTGGCTTGAATCTACATTGTTAGGTTATAGTCAAGTAAAATGAAGGTATCTTTATTCAACTAGGCTATAAATATAATATAACATAATATGATATACTATAACATTATAATTCACGTACTTTAAGAAGTCTTTATATTTATGTATATTGTATTAAAGACTCACAAATGTGATTTGAATTTTAATGTTTATATGTATTGTGAATGAGCCGTCACGCTCAGCTATGTAACGCTCGTTCGGGTGGAATCGGCTTTCTTCGACTGAGGGAGCTAGACACGAGACTAGAGGAGACAGACACGTTTTGACTATTGACTGTTCTCTAACTTTTTTTTTATTAATACAGATTGTAAAAAAGTATTTATGTATTTTTGAATTATTCATAAATATAGGTTTTTTAATACTTAATTTTTCTGTAACTTCTTCAAACACTAGTAGCTGTTTCGTGGTTTAACACATATAAAATGTGATAGCAATTTTTCTATTTAATATACAAACCTTATACATCTATAAACAATGTTTTAATACATCTAGATATACATATTATATCTCAAAATTACATATTTAAACCTCTTTATATTATCAATACAGATAAAATCATTACGCAAAGGAAAGTTCATCTCGTAGGTATTTGTCTTAACAATTAGAAACATCACTTCCGTTATTTGTAACGAGTTCGTTTTCATTCCTCATTATATTATGTTAATACGACGATTGTATGTTAGCATTGGTCCAGAGCACAATGTAAATGTAAATTCTTGCTTCAGAACCGTTTTTATGTTATAATTATATGATTTACAACCGTTTGTTGTAATAATTTAATCTGATTTAAGATTTCTGTTCGTTAATTTGACGTTTGTTTTAAAACATAGAATGGAAGTCGAACAACTGTGTAAGCGTCTCAATGTAATAAATGCAATATGACTTATATTTTTCTTACATACGTAATTGTAGTATTTTTAAGCTTTTCCTTAAAAATAATTAAAATCATGTCTACTGCTGTTAAAGATTACATATCATAATTTCTAGACGAAAATCGAATGATTTTTTTTTTTAATATTTTAATACTTTTTAGTAAAGCGGGTAACTGAACATAGGATAATCGCAAAGCTAAATAAAACTTATTATAATAAAACAATAGTTAGTTAATGTACGTACGGTGTTCAAGATAGACCTTGTTTTATATGTAATTATTATATGTATCACCAGATAAATAAATTTAATATTACCAAAGCGGATTAAAAGTCATTTTAATAGAATATTCATTGCTATCATTTCCCCAAGCAAGTTAACAAAGCCGGCAATTTGCGTAAAAAGCGTGCGGTATTTCGTACACGTGGTGATCGTATCAAATTATCGTTGAAACCGAATAACGTGCTTGTATAAATTCCGATATCGCGTGCCTTATTAATTTACAATCGAACGTACGGATGTAGAGAAATGGTGCAACGCTCCAGTGGAACGGTCAAAGATCTCTCGATTTATGATCGCCTGGTACTTTTTCTTTTGGATGTAAGTATGTGGGATGATTAGTTAGTTAGTTATTTGAAATTATTAATGATAAATAAAATAAAAATAGGATTTTGTGAGACAGAAGTATAATACGGTTCCCAAGTTTAGTGTTTATTCAAAAAAAATAAGAGATTCAATTTTAAACGTTAGGTATACATACGTAAGATGTAGATGCAATATTGTCAACGTTATGGATTTTTGTTTATTCATAAACTAAAACGGTAGAAATGAGTTTTCAAAAATATACTAACAATAAAATATGTAAAATACTAAATAAGCTAAATCTATGCAATCTTACGCTATATGTCTTATGTTCTAAGATATATTCATTGTAGAAACGACGCGTCTCCTTAGCTAAAGCTCCCACTCTCCGCATAGTCATATTATACCAGAATTTGATTTAGTACGTAAGTGGCCACGTCCACAGAGATCGTATGACGTCACTAGTAGTACAATAACGCAATGCATCTTCGCCCTTAACCTTTAGCAAGCGTGGGCGAAGCGACGGTGGTCTCTCATGCTAACAGGATTTAATATATCGTAAAGGCAAATGAATGCTTACTGCCTGCAGACTAGAGCAGAGACAATTATTGTTATTAATCTGTGCAGTTTTGTTTATTGGCCACAGATAATATGTATATAATGTCATCGTTGCTGCGTTCGTTCTTTTTTCAAATTTGTTTGCTGCTTTGTCAATTTCAATTGTCGTGGCGATTTTTTTATTTATTTTGTATCCAGTCAGTATAAGAAATACAAAGTTATAAAATAAAAAGTTTTATAGCTACATAGAGATTACTTTAAAAGCATACTTCGCCGGACTAAAGAAATACTTACAAACAATAACCGGGGCATCTCTTAGAAGCATTAATCCAAGCAAGCTTATAACTTGAGACTAGCTCTTTATGCTTAATGTCTTTCTAAAGGTTTATTGTTTATTTTGAGTCGCAATCAATATCCGTTGTTTTTTTCCATTTAAAAGCTAGAGCTCCACACGTTATATTTTCGTTGATTACAATTATTATTTTATTATGAATAGGAATATCATCGTTTGACAAGTTGTGAATTTGACATTGACGTTTTAAGTTTTGGATCTGTAGACCAATATAAAATTATGTGTTATGCTACAATATTCGTAATGATGATGCAATAGTATTTAATAATTATGAAAAGCATTTTCTATATTTATTATATATTATATGCCATATACATACCCGACGCGAAAATCAAATATTGTAATATGCATTACTTAAGCATCGTTTTGTTTTTCTATGCAAACTATATACATTATATATAGCGATAATTCAGCCTATTAATATTTTTAAAATTACATAATAACATTGTAACAATAATTATTTCTAATGGTTTTTTGTTTCTTACATCTAACTGTCACTTGGCAGCCATTTTGAATGTTATCATTACGTCATAATCCAACTCAAATATCAAGACGCGAGTGAGGTATTATTTGAAGCTCTCATATATTTCTATCTCGATATATTTTCATAGAGCAAATAGGCTGGTTGATGGTAGGTTGTAATTACAAGCAAATACTGTCAGGTCGGCAGTAGATCGTTAAAGCGGACCGCAATGAAACCGCGTTTAAAATGTCATCGTCATTGTTCGGAATATTGTGAACATTCTTTATATTATGTTGCTATATTGAATTTAGGTTTATGTATCTATTATATTGTATCTTTACCAATATTCTATAGAACTATGTACTAGATTGTGGCAATACTTTTTGTATAAGTATTATATTGATTAGGGCTATAATCTATTTTATATTACACAAAAATACAAATTTACGTAAATTGTATTTTTGTGTAATATAATAATAAATTACGTGCGAAAGAGATAACGTTCTATGAAACTGAGATTGGCTATTCTTCTCTTTCTAAAGGTCGTTGCAGTAAATGAATTACTAAGTATTTTACTTCGTAGAATAAAATGATTTTAAAGACGGGAAAATAAATTTCCTCAACAGCAGTCGACTTATTTTCAATGGTGAATTGCAATAATATTATTCTAAGATAATTAAAATGAATACTGAATACCTGGAAATAGTAGAGTACATATTAAACGTTCGTTGCTCTTTGAATTTTCAATGCGAAAGAAACATTAATATTATTTTTTATATCTAGTTTTATTGATAAGAAGCTTACAGTTCACTATTTTAACTAAATTTATTTTTTAACAGAACTTGTATATGGAGCGTATTTTTCAATTAATAACTTAAAAAAAATGACTTTTACACATAGTATGAGTTTATGACTTATACTTATACGTACATTTCGTAAAGTTAAAGTAAACAAAAAATCTATACAGAACTTGGCGACCTTTATCCCTTAAAACATATAGACAGACATAATTACATTTAATAGCATATTAATATTTCACGCTTAGCTAGTAAATTATGTCAAAAATGGTCCCCTAGCATTCTTATTCCATAGCAATATCAAATGCGCTGAAATCCGATATAAGAATACATATTTATATACCTAAGTAGGAAATAAAATGAAGAATGCTCTTAGACGATCTCTCTTTGATTGCAGCGCGCACCAATCTTAGCATTGTATTTTTGTAGTTGAATAAAAAGACGCTTGGTAAAATGCCAGATGTAAAGAATAGTTCACTACCTATTGAAATATTATAAGCTCTGAGGCTCAACCGTTTCGAATTAAATACCGCCTACTCTTATCTCAAATATACCTACTTTATTATTATGTTATTATTAATATCTTTTTCATTATGCTTAGGCTAATAAATGAACGTGTAATTACGCCGTATTTTTGTCGTTTATATGAAAGTCCACGCGGACTGAGTCGTGGGCAAGTCAAGTCAAAAGTGCCTTTATTCAACTAGGCTACATAAAGTAACACTTTTGGTATAGTACGCTTGTCGTCACAATTTTATACGCCATAAAGTAAATGTATAGTACGCGTCACGAATCTTAGCGCTGAACGAAACCTGCGCAGAAGTCAAAAATAAGGTATCGAGGTAACGACGCGGCGCGCGGGGCGCGTGATCGTCGGGTGCGCGAGCGTTGATTGGTTGTCCCAGTCGTGTTGTCTTTATCGCACCAATACGTCAATTACGAGCGCGATTCTACCGATGCGCAGCTATTCTCGTCCAGCGCTAAACATAAATGACGCGTACTATACGTCATGGTATCGCAAAATATTTATCACCGGGCTTTTAAATGTAAGACTTAGAACTTTTCTTTGAGGTGTAATTTTCGTCAATAATTACGTTGTATTATAAGTTTTACAATCTTTTTAAGACAATCGTACTTCCTGCTCTGGTAGGTTTTATTTGATTTTAACTGGTGACTGACTGTAACAGATAAGACGTATAATGAATTTATAATACAGTTCTCTGAGTACTTACTTAATGAGTTAATTAGTGCCGTGTCTATTTCTATAGTTAGTCGCGTTTAAATGTAAATAAAATGCGAAGCTTACAAATAAAAAAATAAGAGAATAGAACTAGGATCTTAATGGTCCTGACGGATATAGAATAATTAATTATCAGTACAATTTTTCAATTGTAAATATATATTTTCGTTATAATTTCTTATGCTATTTAATTCTATTTTAGAGGGTCAGCAATCGTGTTTATACTCGTATATATTTAAAACGAGATAACTGTCACGATTTCATTAACTTTACATTAATATATTTTAAAACAAAGTCCCTATATTCCTATGTATGCTTTAAAAATCTTTAAAACTACGCAACAGATTCTCATGCAGTTTTTTTAATAGATAGAGTGGTTCAAGAAGGCTTAAATGTGTAAAATATGCATAATATATGCGAGCGTAGCCGGGACGGGTCGCTAGTATAATAAGTTAATGAGTACGAATGATGTGTCAGATCCATCGTAGCATACAAAGTGTTTAGATAACGCTTGACTCAGCGATGTAATCATGTTTTCTGCATTCAAATAAGGATGTTGATATCTTGTGAAGAGGTGTTTTATTTGAATCTTTAATAATTAAATAATTGTGTTAGTGTACAAGGACGTAGATATGCTTGTTATTATTTTACGTAGAAACTGCTGGTCAGATTTGGTTCAATTTTTACATTTTAACATTAAAGTACTATTACAAAACATCTGTTACTAGTAGTATGTAACATTTAGTAAATAACAGACATGTTATCAAAAGCAGTATATCTATACATTTATGTATTGGATCGATCTTAAAATAAAGGACTGACAAATTCTAGGCTTCAAGGCTTTTTTAATTTATTAAACATATTGACTATTTTGTATTCCAAGAAGGCCCTACACTGAACTTCTAAGCTCCTCTCCATTATAAGGATATTTTCCCGTTATTCCAAGTGTATATAAGTTTATTTAAAATATCGAAGTAAAATAGGTATATTTTTATTAATCCAACATATATTTCTCTAATATTGTTGTTATAAAAGTGTGAAATATAATTAAAATAAAACATAAGCACGTGTGAATGTTCGAGTTGCTATCTTAGTTCCGGGTGATTATTTTATTACAAGCAAATGATAGCCGTATGCAAGTTAGAGACGACAATGGCTCCGAGAGCATTTGTTATTCTTTTTATATCTCGCCCGTGTTAGCCATACGCCGTATACTCGTACATAAAACGCATTTATGTGCAGTACTTTGTTAGAGCCGATCGATATATAACGTTTCCGATATCACCGCGGACGTGATAACTGGTTTTTCGTTATCGTATCGGTTGTCAACGTTGCAAGCACAATTCTTTAATAAAATATATCTGAACTACCCACCCCGGCTTTGCTGGCATATATTATGAATTATGATATGAGTAAGCTATCCTATCTTTTAAGTTAGATCAAAATGCACACGGTGTGCAAATTTAATTTAACATCGGTTCAGTAGTTTATTAGTCAATAGTTGATAAACAGTATTACACGTAATTTATATATAATAAGATAAGAATTCGTTATGCTTTAACCGCTACTAATGCACTGAGTCCTGTTTATTCGCGACTTATTAAATGTAATACCTATTGATATCAAACCATTGAGGCCTCACTTCGACTGCTCACGGATCCTTTCTTTGATTCAGAGGAACGTTACATAGTCCCCTTAAGCTACAATACCACAGTTGTTAAAGCGACAGCATAGTATCTATTCTTTTAATGTCTAAACTTTATTCTTATCTTCTTAATTTTTTTATACAGCAAGGCATATGCGAGTCTTCTGGTTTTTATAACATGAGCGTGTGTTCCACGCGAAGACCCTCCTGCTTAGTAGACCACGCCAAAATGGACTAAGTAATAATTAAACAGCTTTTTAAAAACTACAGTATTCTACTGGTATCGTTATCGATAACGTTTTTTAAATATCAGTACCGTACACGATGTGGGCACATCACTGGTGAGTACATTTTATCTTGGGATCGTATAATTCTCGCTTAAGAGAACGGCAAATCTAGTGTCCACTGGTTTATTGAATTCCACGAAGTTAGTGGATTTCTTGTCGCTTTTCAGCCTTTGTTTCTTATACTCGTATGTGGCGATAAGGAGGCACCGAGTGTAATGACGTCACAGTACTTGGAGAACTAATTTGGTCTGAAATACTAGGATTGTAGAACTTTTAAGATGCTGCGAGTACATTGAAGTTAGAGATTAAGTAAAAAATAGTTTGTGAAGATATATGGATGTATAGTAAATAAATTAATAAATAATCAATACACCCTGATTATTCATTTATTTATTTATTAAAATATTTTATTGTAAATAAAAAAACGACATCAGTATACGAATAAAATAAAACATTTTTTATTTATTTATAACATTTCATTGTACATTACAAAATAAGTACATGTAAAAAGCAACAAATTATAATGTACAAGAGGCGGCCTTATTGTTAACTAAGAGCAATCTCTGCCAGGCAACCTAAGTGGTACGGAAATGGAAAAGATAATTACATATTTAAAGATATAATAAACAACACACAAAACATCCTATTACTATTATAAAGGCGAAAGTTTGTAAGTATGGATGTATGGATGTATGGATGTATGGATGTATGGATGTTTGTTACTCTTTCACGTAAAAACTACTGAATGGATTTGAATGAAACTTTACCACAATATAGCTTATACATCAGAATAACACATAGGCTACAATTTTTGAGGATTATAAGGGAGGGAAGGGAGGGTCACAGTTTATATGAAAGTCCACGCGAACGGAGTCGCGGGCAATAGCTAGTAATAATATAATAGTTAAAAATTACATAAATATACTTACCAGTTATCATAATATTATGGTTAAGATGAATTAAGACTAAAACATACTATGGTAATGCACAAAAGGCGACCTTATTGCTACATAGCAATCTGTGCCAGGCAACTTTTTATCTAGGCAATTTTTTATGAGTTTTTAACAAATGAAATGCTTAATTCGCTAATATAGCACGCAGCTAGACTACTCGGGATTGAAACATAGTATACTTTTATCTTTGTACTACCATGGGAAGAGAAACGCGATTAAAATCATGTTGCGGAACTAGTATTAAAACAAAAGCTATCTATAAAAGCTCTAGTAATATATGAAGCTAATTAGCTCCCTGATATTAGTTTTCTGTTAAACATACAACTGATATTCGATACGAGAAGAATGTTTACAGTTTGCAATCTGCATCCACGTTCCACTGAGTAATTTCATTTAATTAATTATATTACCTACGTGAAATGTTTGTCCGGGGTTTTTCCTAATAAATAATATTTTATGGTTTATTATATTGGTGGACGAGACGAGGCTTTTAAGTTAGGTTATAGGGACTTTTTACAAGCTAAGAAGAGTTTTTTTTCTCTAATGATACAAGAGAACTTGATCATTAGATTTATTGATAAAAACGTCACAAAAATCTTTCCGTAAGTTTAAATATCTAAGCATACATATAGACAGATAGATAACGGAAAGCAAAAAGGTTGTATACTAAGAAATAGTAATTTTTTTATAAAGCTGCCAGTTGATAAACAAAAAAATTAAAAAAAAAACAAAGGACGGTGCGTCAAATCTTTTGCATCGCTGCCTGATTACATTATGGAATATTCTACGAAGGATATATCGTATATATATTATATGTACATAAAGCAAGCGACCGATAACCGGTATTTAAGGCCTTATCTTTTATCAACGGCTGATAGTGTTGCAAACTTTTTGTTTATTAACTTGTGACCTTTGAACGGTGGGGAAGGTTATTTTGTTTATACCAGATTCATTAATTTTAGCGTTATACATAACTAGCCGTTGCTCGCGACTTCGTCCCCGTCGATCTCTTTTGCCATTATTTCTTCGCTCCTATTAGACTCAGCTTGATGCTACATAACATCCTTAAGCCTTCTTCGATAAAATGTCTATTCAATAAAAAAAGAATTTTGCAATTCGAACCAGTAGTTTCTGAGATTAGCGCGTTCAAACAAACAAACAAACTCTTCAGCTTTATATATTTTTAGAATAGAATGGGTGGTTTTTTTCAGGCAATCACATGGTAAATAAAAATGACAGACAAATTAGAAATTTAACTAACTTATCAGTGATACAATAAACAAAGAAATAAGTCCTTGGAAAGTAAATGAAAAACGCGATCCATAAACCATAGAATAATAATATCTAGACACGCAATACGAGCACCCAAAGTGAAGCTATTTTAAAGTAGACATTATTGTTTACTTACATAGATCGTAGCCGCAGTGCATTGCATTAAAATTCGTATTTTTTTCGTAGTTTTAAATTGTTCAACATTTATAGAGTAAATTTCTTATAGCAGCAACATTATTGGCTGGTTTGTATGCATGTCATCGAATATAAGAACGTGCTTTTTTATAACATGCTAGCTGTTGCTCGCGACTTCGTCCTCGTTGATTCGTTTTTCCATTATTTCTTCGCTCCTTTTAGTCGCAGCGTGATGTTATGTAGCCTAAAGCCTTCCTTGATAAATTGTCTATTCAATAAAAAAAGAATTTTCCAATTCGAATCAGTAGTTCCTGAGATTAGCGCGTTTAAACAAACAAGCAAACTCTTCAGCTTTATATATTGGTATAGATATAGATATAAAGATTTGGCTTAACTTATGGCGGACCGATTATTATCAGTCTATGAGTTATAGGTCTATGGCTATAACGGCGAAGGATCAAAAAGCGATTTGTCATCTATCAGACTGCTGGCAAGTGCACTCCCTTGTACCTACTGCGGGTCGTTAGATAAATCGATCTTAATTTATTTATATAAAAACGAGCCATGGAATATGGATTTAATTAAACTGGCTATTAAAAACTTTTTGCTGAACGAAAACACGATTTCTAAGCGGAAAAGATTTGACAGTTCTGATAATATTTATAATTTACTAGCCGCTCTCCGCGGCTTTAGCCGCGTAGATTATGTTTTAATCCAGGGTATCATCTATCTACATACCTAATTTCAACTAAATCGGTCCAGCCGTTTTGCTGTAAAAGAAAGACAAACATACAGACGGACACACTTTCCCATTTATAATATTAGTATGGATTTTTTTATGTACTTCTATAAGTAAATTTTTTTAATAAAAATTTATATAAAGACGTAACTAACACATATTTTTATTAAGTTTGTGAATAAATCTATACATATAATTAAAACGTTACGAGTCCCTGTCTGTACATTGAAGATATATGAGAAAAAATATTACAGCAGACCTTTATTAACGCAATAGAACCCAAAACAATGATTTTTGGAATTTTTGTCTGTTTGTCTGTTTGTTTGTGCACGCTAATCTCAGAAACGGCTTATCCTATCTAGATGGGGTTTTTAATGATATATTGTGGTAAGCTTCACTTAACATTTAATGTTTAATTCAAGTCAATCGAGTGATAAATAAAAAAGTTATGGCAATTTAAAGAATCACGTTGAACTCGCTGAACGTTTGTTGGCGCTGGTTAGGCATTTTCAAAAATGCTGCCCAAAGTCACTTTTCTACGCGGGCGAAGTCGCTGGCACAGCTAGTAATAAATATATCTTTTTCGAATCAGGAACGAGTCATAGTTTTACGAATTGGTGACAATTACATGTGCTAGTAATATTTAGTTATAACACGACTGATTAGAAATGATAGCTTGTTATCATTAATTGGTGCTTGAAAGTGGCGCCATCTATACATAATATTATTATCATATCCTATTTCATTATTTATTTTATTACTCGCTATTAGCACTTGATTATTTTCGTTATTTTTTCTAACTATGCAATTAAATAATTTACTTATTACTTCATTAAAATACTCGCAAATATATCTAATGGTATATGGTTGAAAGAATATAAAATTTGTTTTTAGTATTAATATACTGAGTCTGAATAGACATTACCTCCTAAAACAACGCAAAGTAATCGTAAACGTCTATCTCTTAGTAAATCAATCGTTAGAATCACACATTTTCTCCAGAAATCGTTTAAATAATAATAAAATCAACCTTTTTTGTATTATTTTATACACTTTGTTCGCGCTGTACATATCCTACCTAAAGCTTTAGCTTACACGTTTTCTCTACTTGAGAACCATACATCCATAAAAAAATAAAAAATATATCAAAATCGGTACAGCTGTAAACGAGTTATGTGTTGGATATTATAGAATTATTTGTAAAATTAACTTGACATTCACGTTACCGAATTAATCGGTAAGAAGCTAAAAATAGCTTTGGAAATATAAATAGCGTTGTCCCTGTTTGGATGCACTATATCATATATGTTACATGACTCATATTGTTAACTGTTTTCGCTCACAATTGACGGAAATCGTCTGAACTCTGAAATGCCCTAAAGCAAAGGTGGACAATTTTTTTTAGTAGTATAAAGAGGGGAGACGAGCTGGACGCACTCCTGATGATAAGAATAACGCCAGCCAGCCAGCATAGCCAATGCAGGAACTTTGCTATAAAGCTATAAATTTTGATTGAAACGTTTTTATAAGCGCAGTGTGACTCTCGTAGTTTTCGTTACTGTACCACCGAGATAAGAAACCGGGTTAAAAAATCATATCTAATGTGTAAAGCTACCTAATCTACACACTTGCTAAATTTTAACAAATCTATTCAGTAGTTTTTGAGTGAAAAAGCAACAGACATGCTTATATAAATCCTTAAAGCTTTAACGTTCTTATGTTTATAAGATTAATTATCAGTTTGTTCATTTTTTTTTATTCCATGAAGTGGTGAGACGAGCTGGACGTCCTCCTGATGGTAAGAGAAACGCTAGCCCATTACCAACGTAGTGCTACCCAGAACTTTGCTCCGGGCAGGGGTGCACTACATCGACGCTTCCCACTTTGGGTCCTAAGATGTTAAGACTCATTAGCCCAGTAATCTCGCTGGCTACAGTGCCGGCTACTGTTGAATGTCTGGCACTGTGGGGGTACCCACCCAGCCGGTCGCCTGCGAAAGAGACCAACCCCCGGAGACCTACCATTATTGACCATAACAACACTTATGTCAACTTGGTTAAAATTTCTATGAATGATATGTTTTTACTCATTAAATTATATTTTCCTAAAGAAGCATGGTTGAATATTTATTATTCTCTAACGCAAGATCTACTCAAAGACCTGCACTTGATTGTATATTAGTATATATATTTATACTAGCTGTTGTTGCCCGCGACTTATAAACCATTTATCCAGTTAATTAAAAGTAGCCTATGTTGTATCTTAGGCTCTATACCGTCTTTTTACTAAATTTCATAACAATCGGCTCAGTAGTTTCGGCCTGAAAGCGTAATAGTAGTAGGGATTATTCATGAAAAAATTGCCCGGAAAAAAAACTCTTATAAAATTGAATTGGATGAATTAATGTCTTTTACTATTGGTAAATAAAGCTTAATTAATAAAACATATCGTTTTATAAATAGACGATAACGAATTAATCTTATTTCTGCGCGGAAAATTTTATTTTATTAAGTCCAGCGTTGCACTGCTATTGTGAGTAAACACTGTTATTGTTCAATAGATTGCTGCTAAACGCTTTTCCCGGCCAACGGCTTTTAATGTTATTATATCATCCAATATATTTCCATTATACTTGTGTAAACTGCCCGCTATATGAGACCTATACGTTTAAGATACTATAGCTGCGTTATTAGTTTAGAGTTAATATCGTAAAAGTGCAAAGTCCCTATAAAAGGAACTGTTATTAAAATTACTCATTTTAAAAGAGAGTATAATTATTGGATTCAGATCAATAATATCTTTGAAACGAAGGTAAAGATGGAATAAATTCAACCAAGTTTATTCTTAGTATGTATCTAGGTGTGTACGTATGTATATATTATGTATGTATACTTGTATTGTCTGTATAATTATGTATTTAATATAATACTAATTTTGCACTTTCGCCGCCGTTTTAAATACATTGATATTGTACTATTTTTCACTTGTTTGGTTGCCTGGCAGAAATCACTTTGTAGTGATAAGGTCGCCAGTTACAATATTTCTATTAGTTTTAAGATTTTTTAATTGTAATATATTTATTGTAACAAAGAATAAATAAATAAATGAATAAAATAGTAAATGTAATCAAAATATTAATAGCTTTTCTTTCGACGTGTCTTTTGGATATGTGCAATTAATTCCCAGGGGAGACAAGGCAGGTTACATACGTATGGGGTTAAACCCGTGGTTGTTTCACTGTTCCACTACTTAATGATTGCACCTCTCGGATGTCGTGGTGAATGCCGGCCGTTCTAAGTCTAATTTAAGCCACTATGGGTTGCTAGCCATTACCCGAGGCTCATGAGTTGCCTATGATTGCCAATTTTATTATAAACTATATTAGTGGAAAACTATATTAAATCCAAACTAATATTATAAATGCGAAAGTAACTCTGTCTGTCTGTCTTTCCATCACGCTAAGACTACTGAACCGATTAGAACGAAATTTGGTACACAGATGGTCTTGAGCCTGAGGAAGGACAGACTACTTTTTTTTTAACCCCATAATAGTAGATTATATATACAATAGACAGTATAAGGGATAAAGAATTATTCTAAACGCGTGTTATTAATAGAATTTAGATATCATATACCTTAATATAACATAAGAAATATATATTTCTATCACAATCTCGACATTAAAAAGTCGAACTGCATCTCAAAACTATTATCCATGAGATATGCAAGCGTCCCATTGTATAAACGTTATTAAAAATACTTTAAAAGTTCAGCCGAAGAATGTGATTCCATTCAAGTTGGAGAGGAACTTCTTGAATCTTCGTATTTAGCATTGTTCCGGCACAATACCGTTGCATGTGTATGAATGGTCTACGGTCTGGGCAGAAATTGTTGGGCCAGCAGGCTGTCTTGGTAGTGCAGTCTGGTTTTATACGTAGAGTTAATGTTTGGGTGTTTATTATTGGGTTTACCGGGAGTTATGAAGTTACTTACGAGTATTACATGTTAACAGATAACATGTTATTCAGTTTTTACGGATCGTAAAGATCAGATATGACAGGAATCCAAAACTTATATTATCGATTTAATTGATGAATAAATAAAAGAATAAATCTCAAATATGTTTATTTTAATCTGGGGACTTGTATATAGACTATCTATGAGCATCTGAACATCACGCAAAAATATGACTGTCTGAATTTCTGTTACGTTGCTTATGTAAGTGTAAAAATCACGTTCTTACACTCGATGACACGCACACTAGCATATCGATAATGTTGCTGCTATAAAAATTTACACTAAAAAAGGTGGAAAATCTAAATCAATGAAAAATATACAAATTTTGATGCGATGCACTGCGGCGACTTACATAAATATGTAAGTAGAAAAAATTGTCTACTTTGAAATGGCTTCACTTTGCGTGCTCTTATTACGGTTTTAGGTGCTATTATTCTATGCAGGTTGGTAAAATATTTAGTTAATTCAATAAAAAACAAAGATTACAATAATAGTACAAAAGTTAATTAATTATAATTTAATTTAAAGCAACGGCCAAAAGATTCGTCTCCGTTGACATTACCTCTTATTCGAGTCTACCTTGCTTCGTCTCTAGGGCTTTCAGACTTTTAATTTCAATTTAATTTCAAAAGTTGAAAAGCTCCAGTCTTTTAAGAAGATGTATTAATATATTTGTTTAGTATAGACGATGATTTGTGTTCAAATCAATGTTAATTGCACTGTGTATGAGTAAATAGGTGGTTTTTTAAGTAACAGTTTTTTTTTCATAAATAATAATATTTTCTATAGATTAAAGATTTGAAATAAAAGATAACCACCACACATACATTTTCTTCAATTTAATTACTTAGTTGTTATAAATTAGCTTTAAATTTTATATAAAGTTTAATTTATGTAGGTATTTAAGTCATTTTTCAACTACGTGCTTAGATAAGTTTCATTTTGATACAAATTCACATAAAAGCCTATCTGGCTTTTTTGTAAGTATGAATAAATCCGTCATTTATATGTACCTATAAGTCTTTGTACTTTTGATTATTAAAATTATTCCTTATTTTTTAAAGTCTGTCTCTGTAGCAACTATTACATTAATTATTACGAATCACTACAAGCACTACAGGGAAAATAAATAATTTTTAGGATGATGTAAAGGTTTTTTTTTATTTTCGATACGATGGACTTTGACTTTAGATGCAATGAAAGTTTCAAATAAAAGTAAATTGATAGATAAATACAATTAAAACTCAATTTAAGCATTTTTTTAGTGTGTGGCAACCCTATTCGGCTACAAGTATAGGCATTTCGTTTCTTTTGAATACACAACTCAAATTAGTTGCACTATTCTTCGTGGGGCGGTTTTAATATTTTACTTTTGCTGTGGCCTAGATGCCTTTTGAGAGTACAAAAATGTTTTGGGAGATTCTTGTATGAAGCTTTATGATGTTTAAACTGAGCTGTTACTATATGTCAAGCTATACGATCTCTGATAATCGTGTTTAAACCAGACATTGACTAAATTTGTATTTTATAATTAATGTATTATTAAGTAGTTATGGTTTAATTGTGTCGGTCATTTAATATGTGTTTAAAAATCCCATGACGCGAAAATGACGGAAAGTTTTAATTTTAGCGTGTGTGTCGGTCTGTGGAAATGTAACGTCCGAAAAAAATAAACCCTTATTAATTAACTGGGGATTTTGGTATACGAAGTAAATAATGTGGATTACATGGGGTCTTAGAAACTCGAGGTAATAACAGCTGATTCTAGTTCATCAGCTTTTTATTTCATACTATTATTGCATGTCTACTCCACACAAAATTGATACATAACTAAGAAATTTCTCAATCAAGCCGAGCTTAGCTCTTGAATTAATTTAATCAGATAGTTTCATACATTGCCCGTGTATTTTACACAATAATTATCTCATCGTTAGTTACAAAGGAAATTCCAAAAGCAATAACGAAGGCCTGATAGTTCCATTTCTGATTTATAGCTAGCTTATTAACAACATTCCATCGTTATCTTAAATAGCTTTAAACCTCAGCTTTTATCGCGAAGGCTTTATCTAAAGCTTCGGCTAAAGAATTGCGTGTTCTTAGACGTTTAGTTCTTGAATATATACCATTTAGTTGGGTGCTAATTTGGTTGTTGAATCGTATTAAATGAGGCTTTTTTTAACGTTCTAAGTTTTGTTTGGAACAGTGTTATATGAGATTTTTTGATGAAAACCAGCACTATTTATTCTGAGAGCTCGCTCTCTTAGCTGAGATGTCACCCTTTGCTACGTTTCTCCTTGTTTCCCATTAATTTTTTATAATGTTTGTAATTATTTTATTAGAGTTAAACACTCAATTCATTATTTTTTAATGGTCGTATTGGCGGTTTGCCTGATGGTTGCCACGTATGCCAGCCGACAGCTGCAGAGCTGAGAGTTGAGATTTTTTAAAAGTTTGTAGAGTAAGCAATATTATCACTTTAGTCAAAATCAATGTCGAGGATTAGATGCAATCCTCAATGAACTAACGAACTAGCTAAGCTTAAACTTACGAAGATATAATATTCGCCTAGATATTCATAGACAATACTCTTGTATTATAGGGTCGATCGAGGAGTCCTTCAGACGAGCATCCTGATCCAAGTACCTCAGTATCCAATGCTTTGTAATGAAGCCTGTAGCTACCTGTATTTTACATTTTCATTGTTAATAGAACACAGACGAAAAACTCCGCCTTTGATATGGTGATCGTTAGGACCGTTGGAATTCGCTTCGAGAATTTTATTTATTAAAAATGATGCTGGATTGACTCTGATGACAAAATGGTTTGCAAAAAAATTAGCAATATAACCGTCAAATTTTAATTCGAAAATTATAATTATAAATCAGAAGAAAAAATTTTGGCTGTGATGAAAGACTATTGGACCGATATGAATTCTCCCAACGTTTTGAACATAAGCTATCCCTAGGAGGAACCCCATAAGCTCTTTTTATTACCCATCGCTAAGTAGGTATAAAGACGGTAAAACAGTCGAAACTACAAATAAAAATAAAATGAACAAAAACGTTTTTATTATCTCTACACAAAGGCTTTTAAAGGGTATCACAATAAAATTGTTATAGAATTATCTAAATACAACTTAATCCTCAATCCCTTTGTGAGAGACTGGTGTCTGAACTAGGTGGGAAACCTGTGTGACAGATCGCCATACAGGTTTCCTACTACGTAACGCATCTAACATTCATATGGTACTCTAACAAGTTAAAAGGAAATTAGTCTCAACAAATGTTGCAGCTTTAAAGCAAATAAAACGGTTCTTAAACACTAACGATTCGTACTATTCAATTAGATGGTTGTAGGGCAGTATAATGTTGTTAAAGCTAATAAGTTGTTTTGCGTATTTAATCAGAGAGAAGTCGGTTTGGCGCGCCGCAAACTGAGAATAAGTGGGAGGAATTCGAACTTACCAAAGGGAATGTAGAACGCTGTTTGCAAGAAACTTTAAATTGCATTTTTAATTTTACTCGTTAGCATTATATCTTGTTAATTTTTTACGTTTGTTATCGTAAAGTTTGAGTAAACAAGAATGCCTGTGATGTCGGAACGGTATTTGTAGAAAGGAAAAATTTTAGGTAGTTTGGTGCACGTTTTCTTGGAATGGTTGTTGCTATATTAATAAGAGGCCTTTGAAACAATTTTGTTGGATTTTTTACTGTGTCTGTAAACAAGTTATTGATAAAAAAGTAAGGAGTTATCAAACTACGCATTATATCTAGAACCGATTACTATAGCTTATTTTTTAGATTTTTTTCTCGAAGTATGAGGATGGTTCCTAGTTAGATAAATAAGTGTAGTGTTTAGGGTGTAAGGTAACGTAGTCGTAGGGCTAGATAGTTTTGTATATGGCATATACTTTCCACTTCCTAAATTAATGTTTACCGTTTGAATAATAGGAACCATTTACGAATAAAACTTGAACTTTCGTCACGAATCACGTCACGAATATTACAAGAAATTAGTGATTACATCCGTAGTGAAGTCATTACATAAGACGGTAAATAATATACAAATCCAAGTAGAAATACGAGGAACGGCTGGATTAGCGGTAAAAAGTGAAACGGTAAATAAATCACGTCTATCGATGTTCTAGTCTTGCATGTGTTAGGGCTAAGCCACAGTGAAATAATGTCCACTGCGCAGGCGCAACGCGATTTTTTAATGTATGTGTAGTTAGCACGTATTGTTTAATGAAATTCAGTGCGCAGATCAGTAAGTAGTAAAGTTTCAGATCAAAAAGGATAAATTTTAACCTTAACTTTTTTTGTTAATTAGTAAAGGTTAGTCTAGCCCTGGATTTTAATTATTGTGATGTTATATAATAATTAAAATTCCATAATAAGGAATATAATATAAATCTACTTTCAGCTTATGAGAAAAAGAATATTTAAAAAAATGTGAAAACTAGTACTTATATAAATCCGCTCAGTTTTTTTCATTTGTAATAATAAAAGAATTGTATAATATGTAAATATGTAACATCAAGTAACTTTAAGTCATATTGACGCCGTGTACCTTGTCAGTAGACGACGTCCGCCCCGTGCGCTCTGCGCCTAGCTGCGGCTGACGTAACAGTGAGTGACCGCAACAATCGATTGTGGTAGCCCTTATCTATTGTAAATATTTCGACGGTAATTAGTAGGCATTCCTAGATAGTGAGGTGAGGCTCTGTTTATCTCAAACTATTTTGGCGAAATAGATACAGAGAGAATTCAATACTTAGAGTAGTTTTTTTTAGTAGTGAGCTTCAGAGAGTGATCTTTTCTTATATTTATTCCTTTACTTGTTGGGTAATTAAAAGGATGTTAAGGCAAACTTTTTATGTAGGCGCTTAAAATATTTTTAGCAAGGTGAGCTTTAAAAAAATATTTAATTATGCTTCTATTTAATTAACTTACCATTTCCGTTATTGAAAATAATATTTGTAAAGTAAGACTTACTATCGTTCAAAGTGCATCTAATATGCCGCTTTAGAATGTTATATTTATGCAAAAACTGTGATCGGAAAAGTTATTGGACATGCCCTTACTCTCGTATTCCCTGTATCGGTGATTTTTTTTCTTATCAAGGTAAAATCTTATTATAAAACCAGGTAACACATCCGCAAGGCAACTTGACTTAATATCTATAAGCAGAGGTGTAAGCTTATATTGCGGCCACCCCCCTTTTAACGTTATTTATAACAAAAGAATACAAATTAAGTAATTAATCATTTTAAAATAGCGGCAAGTCCATTAGGTACACGGCCAGGGTATGAGACAAATCACCCCAATTTATAAGAACTCTGAGCGATTTCCGTACACTCCTGATTGATCGACAACACGCACTCAATTCGCTTCCTAAACGCTTGAGAGTACATCTATTACTATAACGTCATAATCTTTGTAAATTAATAATACTTCTTTTAAATTCAAAGAGGAATTTAGTTTTTGTATTGTGGCTGTGTAACGATGAGTAACTATGGTGAATTTGTTAATAATTATTAAGTTCTAACCTCACAATTAAGTTAAACATTGTAAAAGAAAAAGCAGAGAGTCCTCCAGGCGCCGGTTACCGTTAGGTGTGAATAGCTAATGAGCCTGGCTCTTGGTTATGTCGGATTTTATAAGTAGCGGCACGAATCTTTAGCGCTGAACGAAACCTGCGCAGAAGTCAAAAATAAGGTATCGAGAGGACGTCGCGGCGCGCGGGGTGCGTGATCGTCGGGTGCGCGAGCGTTGATTGGTTCCCCAGTCGTGTTGTCTTTCTCACACCAATACGTCAATTACGAGCGCGATTCTACCGATGCGCAGCTATTCTGGTCCAGCGCTAAACATCTGTGACGCGGTCTATACATCTTTGAAAACTCTTTCAGCTGGTCCTTACCTATCTAACAGCATGTCCCTACCGTATTCAGCTTGTTATTTTGCAAATAATTGACATAATCTAATTTTAAAAACGATTTATTTGTCATCAAAACGCCAGGGTATGGACAAATGTTCTCCATTTATAAGAAGCAGGTACTACGACTTGAGTACATTCTAGATTGATGGACATCACGCACTCAATTCACTCTCTAAGCGTTCGAGAGTACATTTTTGTTATGACGTCATAATCTTTGTAAACATTTTTCGTTTGTAAGCTCAAGGAATTTGTCCACGTCTAACGTAATAGGTGTAACACTTCTGTTGATTTTTTTCATTTTATTTGACGAAGAGAATATGATACTTAAATTACATATTATTGTAAAGGAATTTCAATTATATTCCGAGTAAATGGAACTTAATTATTGAATGTGTAACTGAGAGAATGTTTGTTTGTTTTTTAATAATTATAATTTTTGTTTTATGTTGAAAATAAATTAAACTTAAATGTTTTTATTAAAAAATGGGAATATAGAATATACTCCTAATATAACCTTACCTATAAAAATTTGTTATTATGTATGTATTCCAAAACCTAGTAAAGGAAATTGACTCAAATTCGGCGTGAAGGTCGTTGATTGGTCTGCAAACCTTGATAGTTATATGTATAGGATATAGGATATTTTTATACCACGGGAGCGGAAACTTGGCTAAGCAAACCGCAAGACATAGCCAGTATATAATAGTACGTTAACCAGCCATAATATCTAACGTTTGACGTAATAATTGAATGTTACCTGAACGTTATACAATGAGGTTGGAATGCGAGACGTTTCAAGTGGAATTTCCGGGTAGAAAAGTGCAGCTTATCTTGTGTATATTTAAGTGTATATGATAATATTCTATCAAGAACTAATTAATTACTTAAGTATTAGAACTTTTTTACTATATGATTTGTTTGATAGATAAATGTATTGAATAATTTGACTTTAGAAGTAGGAAATTCCCAAGTACGTTTTCAGGTTAATAAATTGTATCACACTTTCATACGAAAAGAGGCGTTGATATATGTAATTTTTTCCGTATGTAAGTATTTAATGAACGCTAACCTGCAGTTTATTGAGGAGAACATGTCTTATTTCTCTGGATAGAGATTTCCTTTGGTATCGAGTGATGAAACCCTTGTCAACTAACTCAACACCAAAATTTATTAAAATCGCTCCAGCCGTTTAGTCGTGAAGTAACAAACATAGAGCGAAACAAGCGTAGACTGACACACTTGCAAACTACCGCCTGTATTATTGTATCAATTGATTTTTAAGGCCGGCAACTCATTCGTGAAGCGCGCTAATGCTTATAAGTGGACATGGTTAAGTAACCATAAGTCGTAAGTACGAACAGGTACCCCTCCTGCTCGTTTGCCCGCTTTTCTATAATAAGAAAAAATGGCGAAGGCAGAAATTCTGCCAGATTAATAATATTAAATATTTCATGACACTACTATTAGTGGTACACACCGCCATTTAGTCCTACGATAAGCAGATAACCGATAAATTACATATACTTACTTTTTTCTTTTGTAAATACATACATACAAGCAACAACCAGACCCCAGAAAAATACAAAACGTAAATTAGAAATATTCTCTTCTGGTGTGGGGACCGAACCGACGACCCTTCGTAGTCAGGCAGTAGCTACCACTGCGCCAATCGGTCGTCAAATATCCGTAGTTCCGTAACGTAAGAGTAATGACAGTGAATGGAATGCCGCTGTTCTCGATAGAGTGGGGCAGCGACTAGCGCAGGACCGCTGATCGCTAGCTTCGTGGAATCGTGAACGTTTCTCGCATTTGCAATGCTAATGCTGCACACCTCGGAGCATCGTGCGATACGTGCATAGAAAAATATCGATTTAAGCATTGATTTGCGCTAGTGTAGATAAACTGGTGCCCTGCAGTTTTATCGGCGTTGTTCCCGATCCCGGAACAATACCGGGATGAAAAGTAACCTATGTGTTAATCCAGGGTATCGCCTATCTACATAAAAAATTTGAACTAAATCGGTCTAGCCGTTTTTGCGTGAATAACAAACATACATGCATAAATTCTCACAACTTCGGTTCAGATCTCGGATAACAAACAGTTAACGGAATACTTTTGATGCCACTACTGCTACAGAAGTGGCAACTATGCGGCTAAAACTATGACAGTTCAAATATAAGTTTGAATTTAACTTTTCATACGTTCTTTAATTATGAACATTTTGTAACCATTTATTGTCGAGTGTATTATTTCTTATAACGCATTTTACCAGCTACTACATACTACCAAAAAACGCGTTTAAAACGCTTCTAAAACGCCCAGTTTGTAACACAAGACACTAGCATGCAAACTAAAAATTCGATAATGTTTGCTTAACTGATTTATTTGATGTTACCATGCACTGGGCTATTAGAAAGCCACCGCACACCGTAATATAATAACTGTATCGAGTATTGAATGACCACAGCATTTAGGCTGGTTAGTAAAATGCGAACAAATACCTTATTATATAAAATACTAGCTGGACTTTCATATAAACTGTGACCCTCCCTTTCCTCCCTTATAATCCTCATAAATTGTGGCCTATAAGTTATTCTGATGTATAAGCTATATTGTGGTAAAGTTTCATTCAAATCCATTAAGTAGTTTTTACGTGAAAGAGTAACAAACATCCATACATCCATACATCCATACATCCATACTTACAAACTTTCGCCTTTATAATAGTAGTAGGATTTAAGCGGCATACATACAGATAAAGATAAAATTTAAATTTAAAACTTTTAGATAAGTTTTTTTTTTAATTTGGTTTGACTGAAAACCTCAGGTAATTGTGATCTTACTAACTGCATTTACATTTTTTTAAAAATCAATATTGAATGGTGATAATACTTACAGTTTAATATTTGTTAAAAGCTTATTACAGAACAATACTCGCTGTAAATGTATTTTTTATTTTTTGAGTTGATATATGACAATCATAAATTATTTTTCTATTGGTAAAGGAATTAAAAATTCAGGTCCAAAAAATTCCCTTTTCCAAAACACTTTTAAAAATTTACACAAGCCTTAATATGGTGCTTGTAAAAAAAACTTAATTCAAACAGTTATACAGAAATATAAGTATAAGAAGTTTATAGTCGTTCGTTAGAAAGCAGCTTAAATGGAAAATTTTAAGATATTACCACAATATATGGATTAAATGTTTACTAATGAAGCGATTGGTTACATTGAAATGCAAAAATACATGTAC
>JADANM010006310.1:7462484-7494400 GCA_026213755.1 Eurema hecabe | reverse complement strand
GTTTCTGTAATAGGTCTTGACACTTGAGTAAGTGTTGATTTACCTTTTACCTACATATATATTTTTTTTAAAAGGCCAGCTACTCGGTCTACGAGTATTCATTGAAGACGAAATATACCATAATAATATACAATCTATCTATCTATATATATAAAAGAAAGTCGTGTTAGTTACTTCACTTATAACTCCAGAACGGCTGAACCGATTTAGCTGAAAATTGGCAGGGAGGTTCAGAGCCAGGAAAAGGACATAGGATACTTTTTATCCAGTTTCCAGGGGAATAAATTTTTTATGAAAGTAAACGGGGACGGAGTCGCGGGCAACAGCTAGTATATATAAAAGAAAGTCGTGTTAGTTACACCATTTATAACTCGATAACGGCTCAACTGATTTGGCTGAAAAGTGGTGGGGATGTAGCTTAGAACCAGCAGAAAGACATAGGATACTTTTTATCCAATTTCCAGGGGTATAATTTTTTTATGAAAGTAACGGTTTGACCGCGCCGCTTGGCGCAGTGGTAACATAACTGCTTTCTGCGCGAAGGGTCGTGGGTTCGATTCCCACACCAGAAAAATATATTTGTAATTTACATTTGTATTTTTCTGGGGTCTGGGTGTTGCTATGTATTGTATGTATGTATTTACAAAAAAAATATGTATATGTAATGTATTCCGTTATCTAGTTGCCATAACACAAGATTCGGCTTAGCTTGGAACTAGATGGCGCTGTGTGTAAATGTCGTGAAAATATTTTATTATTTATTTAAACGCGCGTCGCGGGCGTCGCGGGCAACAGCTAGTATTATATAAACCGTGTACCTTCTGGTATTAAAGTCTCAAATTAAACTTTATTCCCGGAAAGTTTCAAAAGCTGAAACTATTCCAAGATGGCTAGTTGACACAAAGGCTTCGACGCACGGAGTTAGGAATACTTCAAGTTATGTCTTAAGTTGTGTGTTTAAGTGTTATTAAACTCATCAGCGTATGTATTGGTTGTTATTAATATTTATTTTTTGATAGTAAATGTTATTAGTACTTCGCAGTTCGAGGATATATTGTATATGTCATAGAATTAAAAATGCTATACAGACACGCGAAAACACCGCTAGACATAAAATATGGCCATATGGAGTTAGGATAAAATTAAACAAATAAAATATCATTTATTGCCTTCAAAACTTAAAAAAACAAATGAAAATACTCACACACAAAAAGGCAAATTACCTACAATCTGAAAAATTATTTAATGCATTATAAATGTATACAGATAAGACCATCTAACAAACAATTCTAACAAACAAAATATGTGTGAAATTGGGTTGCGTAGTTTTAAAGACTTAAGCATACATATTATAAATGCGAAAGTAACTTTGTCTGTCTGTCTGACTACTCAACCGATTAGAACGAAATTTGGTAGAAATATAGTCTAGAGCCTGGGGAAGGACATAGGCTACGTTTTTTTTAAGTCGCTCCCAAAAGGTTGCGCGAGGGGTTGAAACTTTTTATAATTTTACGATTTCATGGCCAAACCGCTGAACCGATTGTAATGAAATTTGGTACACAGATGGTCTAGAGCCTGAAAAGGAACATAGGCTACTTTTTAACTGGAAAAAAGGGTCCACACGGACGAAGTCGCAGGCAACAGACTAAAATAATCTCCTTTTAGACATATATTTTCACGGACTTCGAGATACTAGTCACAATCTTCCGCGACCGTTACGCACCTTATAGTAAATAGTAAAACACTATTTTGAGATCAATAGGCTTTTTATATTCCCCGTAATCAAGATACACGAGAGTCGATGAACTTACCGATAATGAGTTATAAAACGACGGCTATTATCTCTCATTATAATCGACTAAGCTGACCGATTCTCAGAAGCGGTGTTAAAGTAGCGAATGAGAATCATTCTGGGAATATGATTTGTTTTGCATAGAGTATGGACCTTGTGGTGATTGAGACGCTCGCGCTGGTTTAAATGTATAGGGTTACGTATTGTAAAAAGTTTTGTGTCATGCGTATCATAGCATATATCCTAGTGTGTATTGACATGACATGACACGTTGTTTTTTAAATTTTTTTTTTATTGAAAGGTGGGAAGCAAGACGCGATTTAGTTCACGCTGTACCTAAATTACTTACTTGTAACTTTAAATCGTACATAACAAGAACCGCAAATTTATAAATTTCCTAGGAAATTTATAACCCTTCGTAGGATTCTGAGCGAGAGATAAATTGTATTTAGTTTACGACCCCAGTTTCGCAAATTTATCAATTTACCGAACTCACGCATAAAATAATAAGTAAGCAATAACCAACGCCATGTGCGCTCTGATTGGTTGAAGAACTGTCAACATCAACCAATCAGAGAACAGGGTGTTATTTTACGTATTTAAAAAAAGCGTTAAATTAAAAGCTCTTCTGTGATTGGTCCAACCATTTACAACCTTACGAATGGATGTTCGTTAGTTGTTAAATATACCACGAAACGTCGCAAATTAATAAATTTGCCAAAATGTAGTCGTAAATAATAATACAATTTATCTCTCGTTTTGAATCCTACAAAGGTTTATAAATTTCCTAGGAAATTCTCCGGCGGTTCTTGTTATTTTCCGGGGACATATATATACTCTTTTTTTCTTCTGCTTAAGAACCATGGTCGCACTTCAAGGAATTATCGAAATCGATTCTGCCATATCACCAATATACCAGCGACCAGTCGCGGCTTCGCACTCATATATTACACATGTATGTATTATACATATACCTTTCTATTGAATCACTCTATTAAAAAAACCTCATGAAAAATCGGCTGCGTAGTTTTAAATGTGTTAAATGTATTACGAACTCCTAATATTCGACGACCGCTTGGCGCAGTGGTAACACAACTGCTTTCTGCGCGAAGTGTCGTGGGTGCGATCCCCACACCGGAAAAATATATTTGTTATTTACATTTGTATTTTCTGGGGTTGCTATGTATTGTATGTATGTATTTACAAAAGAAAAGTATGTATGTGTAATTTATTCCGTTATCTAGTTGCCATAACATAAGCTTCTGCTTAGCTTGGAACTAGATAGCGCTATGTATAAATGTCCTGAAAATATTTATTATTTTATTATTATTATTAATAGTAAATACCTAAGTATCATCATTACATAGCATAAAACAAAGTTGGTTTGTTCTTTCTGTCCCTATGTACCTATGTTTAAAACTTTACTACGCAATCAATTTTCATTCCATTTTTTATCAGAATGAGTGATTCAAGAGGAAATTTTATGTGTATAATACATGCGTCAATCCGGGATAGAACCACTAGTATCAAATATATCCAAAAAGCTTCTTGGCGTATGTAATAGAAGACTATAATACTTGAAATATCATTTGAGGTATAAGTAGACATTGACAAATAAGCAAAGATTTATCGTAAGAACCCGCAACAGTCATTTTAGTCTGCAGACAGTTTGAATCAATACACCGGCTGGTTAAGACTCAATTGGGTTTAAAAAGAATGTCTAACTATCTAATCCTTTGTTTCTTTTAATCTGTTTAATGTTTTTATTTGTTAATTGGTTGCCTGGGAGAATACTCTTTAGTGACAAGGTTTGTTACTTATACTGTATCCGATCAAAATTTAATGTTATATGTTAAATACCTATTGTAAATATCTGAAAGGTTTGGGTCGGTGCCGTATGTGTCATGATTTGGATGTAACAGGCTCCTGAAAAACAGTCTTTACTATCTTGGGAGCCTGGGTAATTTTTTTTTGTAAATCACCCTATTATAGAAAATAAATTCTTACTATGTTGCAATGTGTAAATAAATAAAATAAATAGAAAATTGTAAAAAAATACTCAGCCTGGGTATTTTTTGTAAATCACCTTATTATGGAAAATAAATTCCTACTATGTAGCAATGTGTAAATAAATAAAATAAATAGAAAATTGTCCGCCAACAATCGGCGGACTCAAAAGTCTATAACATGCGGGGGCCGTAAGAGGGCAATTATTCAAAACGTCATACGAGAGGAGAACCCCTTAACTTTTATAAAGATTTACGGCAATTTCTAACAAGTAACATTTTTACTAATGTAATGGATTTCCACGATTGATGTTTTAAACTTTCGTATAGTAAAATCGCAATTTGTCACGTTGCGTTTGAAACGATCTTTGAATCGGTCTAGTGATTCAATACAGCGAGTGAAAGGTAAGGAGGAAGGTTAAAAAAAATTCGTATATATATTTTATATTTCCTAGCGTATAAGTTACTGAAGCGATTTTATAGAATAATGTTAACAGATTTCAAAAAAAAAGCCTAGATATTACAGGCTATAGGAATTTTATAGGTAGGTATAATTGTGAAAATCTTTTTATTTCAAAAGAGCTATCAGTCTCTTGCCGGTTCTTCTCTGAAGAAACTGCGTTTCGAACCGTTGAAATATTTATTGTAATAATATGTAGCCTAGCAGAATAGATATTTTTGATTTCGACTTTGACTACTTTTAGAATAAGGTTATACGTTTTGTTTTTCATTTAATTCGGGTCAGTAGTTTTGGGTGCTATCTTGAATATACAATACTAATGAGTATTGAGATACAAACATTCAGTTAGGCAAAATCGAGTACGTAGTATAATTTATTACTTAAAAATCTTTTAAACATTTAAATTTTCGCGTGGTCAATGTATATCCTGTTACGTCATTTTTGCAATAATAATAAACGATTTTTTTATTTAAAAATAAGTTAACCGCACTGTATGATAAGAAAATAGATACAAACCACATGTTTAATATTATTGAATAAATAATAAATATTATTTCTATATTTATACATACCTATATTAAACCATTTTAGGTTTGGTAATATCATTATTACCTATATAGTACAAAACAAAGTTGCTTTTTCTGTCTGTTCGAATGTATGCTATAATCTTTAAGATTACTGGACCGATTTTCATGCGGTTTTTCTTTATCAGATAAACTAATTCAAGAGGAAACCTTATGTGTATAATACACGCATAAATGCGGGTAATACAGCGAGGCGCGGCTTGTATTATATAAAACAAAGTCGTGTTAGTCACACTAATTGTAACTCAAGAACGGCTAAATAAATTTGAATGAAAATTCGTAGAGAGGTAGCTATTAACTAGTAGAAGGACAGTGTTTGATAAAAAATTGGCATGAAAATCGTGTGTGTAGTTTTAAAGATTTAAGCATTCAGACAGACAGACAGAAGAAAGCGAAAGACTTTGTTTTATACTATATAATGATATAGGTAGGGTTATATATAGTGGTTGGCGCAAGCGGGCAGGCTGTCAGCAACAACGCGAGATTATATCGGGAAATCCAATTTTGTGGTTTGCTTATCACTAGACTAAGGTTTGTACATTTTTCTTTATCTTAACCGTTTTAATGGCACGTCTTCAGTATAAATAATGTTTAGTTTTAAATTGTTTTTAAACCAACATCTTAATATTTGGTGTGGTTATTTATAGAAGTCTTTTTCGCAGATACGCAATTTGATCACTTGAAGGATAGCTTACTTCATAATGTATGCGAGCGAAGCCGAGAAGGATCGCTAGTATAATATAAAAATAAGATTACCTTTAGTAATTTTTCTTTTATTTAAATATTTTATTATTCAGATCCTCTATAATGTTTAATATGTTAGTCGACTTATGTAGCTTACGTTCGTTACAAATAGAACACCCAAGGAATTTCTACATAGTAAATGTCTTCCATCGTATAGCGATGTTCGGAGACTGTAGAGATATGACCATACATTACAACTTATTATAATCCAAGAATGGAGCTTAAAGCTCGTATGGGGTCGAAATAAATATCTAATGCTTTGTGAACATTATGGCGCCGGCGTTTATGTGCCCACGGTATTGCATGAAATTTTGATTAAACATAACAATGGAAGCTATGCGCGCTCTGCAAATTATGAATTTAACACATAGGTACTTATGAGAGGTGAGTAGGTATTTATTTATTTAGTGTGCGATTGCTATGATGATTAAGAAGTTTAAAAATAATATTATGTTATATATTCAAGAACTTCAGCGTAATAATTTTGTGTTTTAGCGTGTCAATCTAAGAAGATAGATATATATTTAATATACTGTTGCCGACTTTCCTTTTGATAATATAATAAAAAAAATTGTATAACAGAACTATTCCTAGTACTGTTATACATGTTTTTCAGAACCATTTGCGCTGCACGCAACGAAAGTAGTACTAGTTGCATATCGCCGTCAAATTGACCTTTGTTCTTTTTCTCCTTATAATGGGTTGCCTGGAAGAGATCACTCGTAAGTGTATATACATTTAAGAGCAGCACATGTTATTATAAGTAGTTTAATGTATATATCTATTGTTTCAGCTTGTCAGTGTCTCTAAATAAATAAATAAATAGGGCCGCCCGTTACAAATGTTGTATCCAATGAAATATTAATGTTATATATATGTTACAAAGTGTGAAAATAAAGTCCCCAAATATAAATATTTTTACTGTCTTACATCTATCACTGATACTTCGTTACTATTGGTCGTAACGTGATTTTATATTGCCTAAAACCTCCCTCGATTAATGAACTATATCAATAATATTTTTTCAATTCAAACCTGTAGTTCCAGTGATCAGCGCGGTCAAACAAACAAACTCCTCTAAATATTATTCTGGTTACAATTAATGCCTAACAATAACTGCGCTAATCTGTTGTTATTACATTAAGTATAACCACATAATGAAAATACACTCAATTTATGATATTGATATAAAAATATATTTATAGAATTGAACTTTCGACATTCAAAAATATCTATATAACATTTTCAATAAAAATAAAAATGTATGAGAGCTGTTCGCTAAAGTTAAAAAAGATAGGCATGATATTAAAGCTAGAAAGACTGGCTGTTTTCCGATACCTTTTAATGTCATAGGTTAGCGAAGAGAATAGAATGAACGAGTAATATTTTATTAGTATATTTCTGACTCATTTACCTACAACGAATTCCTCAACAGTTGTATAAAATACATGACTTCTGTTTTCTTAGAAAAATATAGATATTTATTTTTCTGTTGTCTCGTCCTTGGTGCTACCTTTCCATAGAAAACCAGCGTCAAAGAGTGGCATCTCATCATAGGTGTTATTACCTTTTTTTTGCGGATACCGCGTCTTCCTCGGGGGAGAAGGAGGCGGTTATGTCGGACTCGCAAGAAGGGCCCTACCGACTAAAACCAGTTATCCTTTCAGGAGGCAGGCTCGCTGAGGATCTATGAAACAATCGTCTGCGAAAATATGTCCATATTTGCATTAAGCGAACCTCTAAGAAGTAGGCTTGTTATTGCCCACCGTAAAAAGAAATCTTAGTATCAAAATTACTTGTGATCATACGAATTTTATACATTTTACTATACACTTTCATTACACCCATAACACATACATATACATGCACACACTCAAACAAATTTTATTAAATTGTCTCTACATTTGTATTGGTGAAGATGACGTCATCAATCCAGTAAAATATAGTTAAATACATAAATAAATACGAATAGTTTCAAAAACCACGACAAACCAAAGAGTCCCATCAATTTGCTATCACAGAATTATGTCAACGTTATTTCTATTTTATTAAAGATATATCCGTTGCATTACTCAGGATCATTCATCAAGCTGAGCCCTAGCATGTTGTCGGCGATCATTTCTCAAACCTTATTACAACTTGTACACAACTTACGCCTAAGGCAGTAGCAGCATGAAATTTGGTACCTACTGCATTTTGCATAATCGTCGTGTCCAAATATGATATTTATTTACTTAGAACATGCGAGATTTTTTGCGATTTAAACTGCTGAACTGAAAGAATGTATTGTAATACTTGATATAAAATAGCTTAAATCTCCCCTTTAGGAATAGACATAGGAAATCAATATTTATGTGTCAAATTGAGAAACCTCCTCTTTTTTTTTGAAGTGGTTAAGTGACCAACTATAAAAGACGTTAGTTACTTTCAAGTTATAAAACTGGGTTGGCAAGGACAGTTTTTATATTTTAATTATTAGTTAACAATTTATATGTTACGATAAAAATATATTGGTTGAATCCATACGGATATTTTAAAAAGGAAATTGCCCACATTTTTCCTGGTTATTGTCTGCAGTAGTTATAAATAATACCTTATTATAATTATTATTCTGCACTGTCTGATGTAAGTTTATTCAGTCAATATATTGCATTTGACTTAGGTAACTGATTTCTATTCAAAATATTCAACGTCAGTAATAGTAGTTCTGAGGAAATCTTTTTTATAATTTTTTTAAGCTAGTTTTATTTACACACTCTCATTCTCTTATGAGACTTAGTAATTTTATTTCTTACAATAAGACTATAGTAAACTTTAAAAATTAATCTTACAAAACCTTTATCTATTAAAATGATATTAAGTAAGAGTCCTCTTTATTTAAAAGCAATGTATTTAATAGTTATTCTTCTAAGCCATAAAAGTAAGTTTTTAAGATTTATTTGGTCCCTTGACAATAGTACTTACCGGCGAAATACGAACGATTGAGACGTTATAGTTCCCTCGCGAACTTGTCTATGCATATCAAAGTGTGGTCTGTCGCATGCTAAATTCGCATGCAACTCCGGCAGTCAATGGCCTTCCAATTTCGAATTTAGAACTTCAAATTCCAATGTTTTTTTTTTCTTCTTTCTTTCTTTCTTATATATTATGGCATTAGCGTCTAGCTTTTTGCCAATGTCAAGTAAAATCGTCATCAAGTCGTCTTCAGTAGAGTCAGTCAGTCGTTTCGTTCTGCCCTTCTTAAAGTGATAGTGAGCTTTACGAAGAACCTAGACGAATCTTGGAGCAATCGGAACGGTGCTACTATGCGCTCTCGAATAAATTCTCCATTTCCTGGACACTTATTAGCTAATTTACTGCATTAATCACTATCACAATCAAACATTAAATCACTTTATGCACCAAAAAACGAATATTCAATCGAGATCACAAATAGACGCCGCAAGATTCCCGCCAAAAAAAACCCTTTTTTTCTTCACTTATGACAATTGGTGTTAATTTTTTTAATACCAATAGATTTAGTACCTATACAGGTACTGTCCACAAATAAATCACAAAGTATGTATATATACATAATTTCTCACCAAGAAGTACACTTCTTAATTATCGAACATCGGATAATTTCATACATTATTCTTTTAGTATTTCTGTTTTTTATTAAACAATGTGTTTAGTATAAAATGTAAAGTATGTCCATAATATTTTATGTAGATTCACTTATCACGTCATAATATCTTTATAGTGAACATTTTCTGAACCGAACAATTTCGATCGTGTACATAACGTCGGCCTAGATCTAGGTAGTCACCACAAAACTATTTTTCGAAGTAATGTCTACATATTATTTAATAATAATAATCATCATTTATTGCTAAAACAACCAATACATTGGTAAGCAACAAGCTCCACACAATCATAATTCTGGATAAAACATTATTATTTAATATTTAATTACATTATTTCAATTATACATTATAAAAAGGTATGAAAATACTGTTATGCTAAATTTTATGTCAATCAAGTCAAATTTAATTAATAAAATTAGCTATCAATTTAAGTATTCATTAACCGAATAATAGTTTTTTTGAGTCAACCACACGTAAAGCTCTGTTTTTATTGCTATACTTTTCAAATGTTCCGGCAGTCTATATATCTTTATAGACATGGCATGGCAGTTTTTCATATATATTTTTCAATATACAACTTATGACTGTCACAAATAAGCCCTCTATAAGAAAAACGTTTTCAACTGAGTCTTATAGTTTTCAAGATTTGACTTCCAAGCAACATGACAAAACTTAATTTAATTTATAAATGATTTAAAATAAAATAAAATAAGCCCTCTCAATATAGCCGGCAAGTTTTCTACAAGAACAATCGGCCAAGACAGACAGTTCCTGGGTCGGAGGCATTTTTATTTCTTTTTGCTGGATCCTTAAAGTTCACTATAGACCGGTTAACCCACGCCGAACAGATTTCTGCAAGCTCGCTGTACGAGTTACTTTATAGTTTTATACCCCTTTTTTATTTGCAATAATGTAATACTGACCTCGAGGCGTTAATGCACTCTATGGTACTAAGTATACTCTGTGTGGAAGCTATGTTAAACATAGAATAATATAACCTTGAAATGCAATTGAAGCCATTTCAGAGTAGACAATTTTGTCTACTTATGTAGGTCGTCGCGGCAGAGAAAATTTGTTTGTTTTTAGTATATTTTAATTTTTCCACATTTATAGGGTAAATTTCTTATAGCGGCAATATTAGATATCTTGTGGGCGTGTCATCTAGAATAAGAACGTGCTGTTATCACCTTTATATTATATACAGTTTTTGCTTCACTGACAGCGAACAAATGCTGTTAAAGTCGAAAATTGTCATTCGACTGGGCTACGTAATTATATACCTACTTTAAAATCACGGTCATTACGAAACAAAGTATTACCAGTATCCAAAGAAGTTTTCACCGAGAATAATCTGAAAAAACTTTGAAAATTAATTTGTCTGTTTCATGAAAAAAAAACTGCTCCAATCAAGAACATTATGGATATTGCATAACGTATGTTTTTATCAGAAAATATAACACTTATTGAAAATGAACAACCTAATATAATAACAAAAAATATTATAAATAGTAAAATTAAATTCAGACATTTACACGGTTCGTCGATTGTCGGTTGATTGTTAACCATTGAGCGATACGTAATATTAGACTGACAGTTCTTAATTCAAATTATACTTTTTCTTCATTTTTCTTTATCATTTATTAATAGCCAGTAATATATAAAATTATGTTCATTGAACGATTATGCCATAATAAAGATATTACCTGCGGGAGTGATAGGCATGACGTACGCTCGGGCCAAACGATTATCCAATTAGCGTTGTGTGTGACAGATGTGGACTGCGATGTCTACGCGATAGCTGATGGACAATTCCAAATTCAAATTTCATTTTTTTTTAATTCGCGATATTTAGTAGCCAGAGCCATGGATTATGGTATAAAATATTATAAGCTAAGTATATTATTATAAAGACTTTTGGCATTGAAAATCAAGATTGACATCCTCATAATATGCCAAATAATTGTCTAATTAATCTTCTGTGTAACAGATGAAGACTGCAACGTCTATAATATTGCAAAAATAACTTTTTCTTAATCATGCACATAGCAGCCAGTACTCAAATCAGTGTCGTAATTTTTGTAGCTACTTGTAACTGACCACTTGTAACTGATCATGTTGTTATAAAGCATAGTCAATAATACTATAATGTAGATATTACCTGTGGCAGCCATTAGTCGGGCATGACGTCCGCACGGGCCAAGCGATTGTCCAATTAGCGTTGTGACAGATGTGGACTAGACCGTCTGCGCTCTCAGCAGACGGGCAGTTCCAAATTCAAACTTAACTTTTTCTTATTCATGCTCTTAGTCGCCAGTACTACGAACTTGTGTTTTTTTTATTTTGTTTAAATAATCTTAATGGCCAGTATTTATTTTTTGAATTCCAAAAGATTATTATTCTGTATTTTATGAAAACATCTGTGCATCAAATGTAGGTAAATAAAATGCTGTTCATTTTGCGTAGGCTCACCAGACGAAAATAAAAGAAGCAAGTAACCACGCCAGTTTGTACAGGGCTCACAACAGACAATACTTTTATATATTTGTCGCTATACAATCTATCGAGATTACTTCTTTGTTTCAAAGTCCTGATAACTAGTATCTTCATTAGAACAGTTTTTGTGTGAATTCGTTAGACTGTTAAATTAATACATAAATGGAAGTCTGAATAGTTATATTTTTCCTTAAATACTTATAATTTTAAATTCTAGTTTGTTGACAGCAATATTAAATACTTTTCGCTTTGGATATCCTTCCTCCTTGTCTCCCTCTACGATATATTTCATGTATGTGTACGTAAAAACATATTATCTACTCTTAAGTAGGGTCACGTAGGGAACATTTACTAAGTCTCTATCAACATTATCAGTCTATGTATGTAGTAGATGTATGTTCATACATGTATGTCTGCACTAAACGTTCTTTATCTGAAGTGCAACAAACTGTCGGAGTGCAGTGCGCTCCCGAGAGAAAACCTCTAATTTACCTTGAGTGGACACAATTGGAAGAAAACACGAGAGAGCGTCGCACCCGATTAGATTAGCGGCGATAAGATAGCACCATCGCTAATAGTTTATACGACCACCCGATACTTGCGATCCATTACCAAAGATTTAAGCTGTATACAAAGAGTATCTTTAAGTTAAGATCTATGGTGTCTGAGTAATCGGAAAGTTTTTAGAGGACTGCTATAAGTAACTCTTGTTACGTATGGTTCATTTAGAAACTGTGAATGTCAGGACTTAGGAGTAAGTACAGTTGCAAGCTGCAACGCGTCAACGCACGATCGGAGTGCGTGCCGTAGCGTCGACGAGCGTAGCTTCGCCCTTCATAAATATTTACGAAACTGAGTTTCGCAGCCGGAGCCGGGCGGGGCTGCACCCTAATGCAATGATTCATATTATTCGGTTTGCGGGCGAGTTGAACGTCTTCCATTATTGTCATTCATCGGAGGAAGTGGGCGGGGGCGGCGCGGGTGCGGCGGCCGGCGGCCCCGCGCGCGGCGCGGCTCAGTCGCCCGCCGACACTCTCGCTGATAGCACGCGAGGCGCGATGCAACTTGCCTGACTCCCGAGTGGCCCGAGTCCCGAGTCCCGACGTCTGACGCATTCGGTGTGTGTCCGTGTGTGAGCTCCGAGTGCCGCCTCTAGACGTGTTGTGCTGGAACCTCCAGTGCGCGCCCCGGACCGTGCCCAGTGCAGTGCAGTGCCCAGCGCCGGTGCTGTCGCCACCGTCTGCGTCTGCCGTCGAGCACAGCCTGGGAGCGCACGGTGAGATCGATGCATGCGCTCGTCAGATTGTCTATTTTAAGCCGCTCGCGCGATTTGGCAAATCGATCGACGCGCACGGATCGATAAGTCGGAATCGATGATTTTTAAATGCCGAACGTCGGCTGTTGATAAACAGTGTCAGTTTACGCGTGTCGCGATCGCCGTTCGACAGTCTGTCACTAATTGAATGGATAATCAAAACATGCCGGTTGCGGTTTCGTCGTAGCGGTCGAGAGGCGTACACCGTACAGTCACACAGTGCTCGGTGCTCGCCGCTCGGCCTCTCGACAGCCGACAGCCGACAGCTGGCAGTCAGCTGATCCGCTATCATTCGCGAAAACGTGATGCGACGCATCGTATCGCACCGTATCGATGCGATACGATCTTGTATATCGAATTATCTAACTGGTTTGACGTACTGTAGAGTTTAGAATACGCCGTACCGTGTGCATGATTAATAAAATGCAAAAAGTAACAGCAACGGTTTGTTATCTCTTATCAAAACGCTCTTGTGAAGGTCGGTTTGATAAAGGATACTGTAAACTGTTTTACATCGAAAGTTGCAAAACTCGAGACCTTAACGATTGTAGTGTACAACAAAGTATTAAATCTTATAAACTGTTTAAATAGATGATAATGTGTCATTAGCTTATCGAATAGCGTCGTAATGACAAACGCTAGCTGTAAATAGCATATCCATCTAGTATCACAATTTATGACACCGGAAGAGGCCAGTTACGGGTTCCGGTACATTCGAATAGTCACACGCATAATAATATGGGAAGTAGACAATGAATACCATTTTAGAAAACAAATTAGATATGATATTGGTAGCCCGAGTATACCTAGCGAGTGTTATAATGAATTTATAATTGTTTAAGCTTCCGTTAATGAAATTCGCGTGGATCATATCGGAGGTTTCCTGTAGAAGCTTTGGAAATCATCATTATTATAAGATATAACATAGTATGTAACAAAGTCCCTTTCTTCCGTCTGTACCTATATAATATATATGCTTAAATCTTTATCCAATAGTGATTCAAGGAAATGTGTCTAAAACATGCATCAAAGTGGGAAAAACCGCTACGCGCAACTAGTTATTCATGATAAAATAATACTAACGACACGTGGTTTGCAACAAATACCTAGTTTTAGTGTTCTCTTTCACGTAAAAACTACTGAATGGATTTGAATGAAACTTTACCATAATATAGCTTATACATCAGAATAACACGTAGGCTGAGATTTTTGAGGATATAAGGGAGGAAAGGGAGGGTCACAGTTTATATGAAAATCCACGCGAACGGAGTCGCGGGCAATAGCTAGTTAATAATAAAATGTACACCAATAATAATCTCAAATATTTCGTGTCTAGACGTACGCAGTATCTGAAAACCGGTATATATGACGCACAAGTATTTAAATTGTACAACATAGAGAAGAAAACAATATAATAGCTATATTTAAATACTTACTGGGAAGGCCCATTTATTCCCTTAGTGTTAGATATTTTCTTAAAGTCAATTTTTTTATTATTTTGCTTTATATAGTTACACTTGAATCGTCATAGTTCCTACAAAACAATGTACCAGCAGTTAATAGAGAGATGACAAGAAACTTTGATGGTTGCTCTTTTAAAATAAAAGTACAAATAGTAATTAATGTACATAACAATAACCACCGTTAGAATATTCATACATGAAGGGTCACTGACCTGGGAGGTTTTTTTGTGTTCAATAAAAACCCGGCAACGAATGATATTAAATAGGTATCTTATAAGCGCAAAGTTTGGAAGACGCAAATACATCCCAATTAGGACGTCTTACCTTTAGATGATTGGTTGCCAGTGGTGATTGCATCAATGACGCGCAATTGACAAAACTAAGTATATCTTTTTTTTCTTGTTGGTTTTATCATTTATCTCTTTTCTATTGTTTTGACTTGTATGTCACATGCGTGCTGCCGCTACTGTGGGGAACACTTTTTTCGGTTGATTTGTTGGTGTATAACATATCTACATATATAAAAGAAAGTCGTGTTAGTTACTTCACTTATAACTCGATAACGGCTCAATTGATTTGGCTGAAAATTTGTGGGGATGTAGTTTAGAACCAGGAGAAGGACATAGGATACTTTTTATCCAGTTTCCAGGTGAATAATTTTTTTATGGTAGTCAACGCGGACGGAGTCGCGGGCGACAGCTAGTCTAGTATATAATATTATTGCCGGTAATACATAAGCTATGCTTTTTTGAATGTAGTTTACCATTGGATGAAACTCCCACGTACATATCCGCCATAAAAAATAATTCACTACGAACGTATGTCACAGTGTCAAAGGTTAACTTATATTTAAATTTCATTAACTCATAATGGCAATATGTCGATAACAGTGTTTTGAATAAATCTTATTGTTCTCGGTAATAAAGATAGAGGTTTGACGTGTTTACGCCACGTGGCTGGCACAATATTAAAGGAATAGGTAATAAATGTTTGTTTGAAAACACTATAATACTCTTTAATTATCCTTTGAGTTTTTAATATTTTTATGTGCTTAAATAATTTCAATTTGTAATTATTTGACTTTGAGTTTTGTCTGTGTCTATGATTTCGAATAAATTTTTATTATAGAATATTGGAAGAGACGTTAATGTTAAAAAAATATAATTCGTTCAAAGAACTATTTCAGACAAGAGGTAGTAAGTATTCTTGCAAAGCAGTATTGAAAGTTATTTTTCTTTTATTTACTTTGTACATTTTCATATATATAAAAATGTTATTAATAGGTGGAATCCAAACTAATATTATAAATGTGAAAGTGTGTTTGTTTGTTTGTTTGTCCATCTTTCACGCCTAAGCTAAGCAATCAATCGACATGATTTTTGGCATACAGTTAGTTGAAAAGATGGAGAGTAACATAGGCTTCTTTTTGACTGGAAACAGTGTTATAAGGGGCGCAGGGTAAGGGTCAAAGTTTATATGAAAGTCCACGTTGACGGAGTCGCGGGCTAGTTTTGTATTGTACTTTTAAATAAAATTGATCTGTTAATCTGTTAATTATTAATTTGAAAACTAACAAAGATATAGTAAATAAATTATAAATTATAAAATCTGTTAACCATTATAACAAATAAATAACCAACCAGTTTTAACGAAACAATATGTAGTTAATTTCTCGCGCGAGTACTAGGGCAGCATAAAGCTGAGCGTATTTACGGAGCTTAAAATCATTTCCAAAATGCATTTGTTCGTTGAATGGCCGTGCCTGGTGACCGCAGGCCGTGTCCAGAATTATTTACTTATCAACAAATAATCGCGATAACAGCACAATGGGTGTAAACGAGCTGATACAGGGCTTATCTCTTAATGTCAATACTCTTTTGTGTCCGCGATATGGAAGCCTGTCTGCCTAATGTGCATTCTTTGGGATAAATGGACTGGTCAATTAGGATGGGAATTGTTTACGTATGAGAGGTTTATGTTATGTTTTACATACTATAATGTTGCTTGTTGAGGCATTTAGATATAAAACATATGAAACTGATGATAGGAATATTATAATTAGGATCAGTAGGTACTAATTACAATAACTTTGTACTCGTGCCATATATTTTAAAACTACTTTGTACTCCATTGACTGTAATTACTTTTACCTCTTTTAATACCGAGAGCCAGAGACTCGCTTCTGGCGTCTGTTCTTCCAAGGAATATAATTTGAAACCTTTCAAAGCTCAGAGTAAATGGATATCTAGAAACACGTGCCACCCTCAGAACGCATTTCTTACCATCACATGATGTCGCGGACAAATGTCTGACTATCTCCTATAAAAGAAATATTCAACTCAAAATTTGTTCCTACCTAAGTAGGTTGTAGAACATTTAAATCGGTACAGACTCTTAATCTATATATATCAGGATTGATTGATTGATTCTTACGTATATTTTTTATAAATATTAGTACGTATTTCATATAATCCACTCTTTAGTAATTACTGACCAAGCGTAATCCTGACATTGTAGTCAAAGATGAAGCCTTAAAAATTGTCTTAGTTATAAAGTACTGTATCAAAGGCTACGTAGTAAATATATTAGCAACTCCAAGACATGCTTATAGATTTATTCTTTTTTATTATATTATTTAAGGAAAAAGACCAAAAGGATTAAGGATATATTACAGGTGATTTGGTTGAATTTAATTTGATTGAATTAAAAACTTTAACAATCAAGATTATCTTAAGTTTAGGAAGACACGTAGGTTAAATAAATTGATTGAATGGAGACTAAATATATAAAGTGATGAAACGTGTTTAATGTGGTTGAAACCGCCGAATACAGCTTATATAAATGAAAACGAAAAAACCATAGACAAAAGACTATGGTCATAGAGTGTAGACTATGAACAATATAATCTGTGGCCACAGATGACGTTACGTTGTTTTTTTAACTTATCTGTGAACTGCCATTATTTGGGTGCTTCTATAGAATCGTGATAAGATAAGATTACTAAAACATCTATTGTAAATATTTATCTAAAGCCTGGTTTTAATCTGCTCTACTGCGCTTATTTCTAAAAGGTTAATATTATTTTTCCTTAACTCTTTTTAGCAGCTAACTTGTCATATTTAACAAATTTTTTTAAGGTTTTTATATCTAATGGAAATGTAGCTTTTTAAGTACTATTTGCTTACGACTTCGTACGAGTGGAACTTTTCCTAAGCATCTTTAAACAAAATTAGTATTTTATTGCATATGCACATTAATTTTCCCGAATATGTATCCAGGACAAAGCAAGCTAGACTATCTCTGTACCAAATTAAAACATCGGTTCTTCTTAGACATAGGTAATAGTGAGTTACAATAACACTTATAATAGTATCTTAAATCTATCGCGAGACCAAATTTGTTGACAAAATTGTATCAATAATACGTTGTTGTTTACAATACGACACGACGATGATGCCAATAATAACGTTGAAATGTGGCCGGCGTTTGAATGCCAAAGATTTGTTTAACGACACGTGATACAATAATTTATTAACGTATCTATTTGGTATTGCGTCTAGTAAAATGTTACGCACGTGTCCCTTTGCTTTGAAAACGCTGAAGGCTAATTTAAATTTAAATTTTCCTTTCTCTATACAAACTATAGAATACTAACACCTTTTTTTAAGGAGAGAAATGCTTTAAGGGGTCGTAGAACTACAGAGTTTGTAGGGAGGTTTTTGTATGATGGCGGGCCTTTTATCATCGAGTCAAATCATCCATACGGGCAACTGATCAGATTCGCCTGATATATGTATGTAAACCTCCGCATATGAACAGCCGCTAAGAAAGTGCCTTACGACTATGCGACATCTCTGATGAGATGAGGCCGGTCGTCTAAAGAAGTAATAGTAACAGTAACACCGGGGGCGAGCCGGCCCAGTTCAGCCTTAGTTAGGCGTTTACCGCAATTTATTTATCTAATAAACCCATTCTTAACATTATTTTAGTAATAACAAGATACAATTTATAAAAGTTTCCTAGGCTATTTGTTAACACAAAAACTATCCAATGTTACCATTATCCGGCTTGTATTTAAGTATCGTAAATATGCTCCAATACTTTACTAATGCAAGGAGTCTTTAATCATTATTTTTTGACATAAAATCAATGTCATAATCAAACTACATACTAGTAACATTGAAATAACCTTTAGTTTTCGAAAAACCAAATTAATATTAATTTCAAAGCTTAAAGTCACAATGAGAATGTCTCGCCAAAATTAATGGACGCTTTGTTGTGAGTGTAAGCCACAAAAACTTTTGTAAATACAATACGGCAAGGTTATTGTGAGTCGAAAGGCGAGTACAAAGAAATCCCGATAATTATTGTTGCCGATGGGGTAGTGTTCGCGAATCCGATCGGAATAGCGGACAGGCTAGGGCTGCTAACAAGTAAATATAAATCTTTATTTTAAAACGAAACGTAGCGGAAAATCGGATAGATGAAGTGAAGATATGTGTAAAGAATGTCGTTTCATAATCTGTAGCTTTTCATGTGAAAGTTAATTACACTAACGAATAACGATTTTAAATAAACTGTGGTGAAAAAATTTATTAAACATTATTTATTATTATAAGGTAAAACACTATCTACTTAATTAAATTAAATTAAATTTAAGTACCTCAATGTTGATAATATTAAAATTGCAAAATTCTTTATTCGAATTAATAAACTTGTTATTTTACGAGCATCACAAACGAAATAGTTATTCAATAAGTCTTTGTTGATACATACTAATTACCTAATAACCTTATCCGGGTCTAACATACGCTAACTTCAAATATACAACTCAGATACACTAAACAACTAAAAAACGTTTAAACGTGACGTCGGCAGCCCTAGCACCGTTCGTTCACACCATCGGTTATATTTAGTAGCGTCCGGCGCGCGGAATGCAGTCGCCTGACCTACCGCAACACCACTGTCACACTGCCTCTCGCTGACACACGCTGACTGCTCTAGATAATAATAATCAAAGCCTTATAAATTAAAAAAAATATGATGAATAAAATCTATTAATCGTCTTCGTTGTAGTTTATGATACAGACAGTATTGTCTATTTGCCAAGCTCAGAAACAAAACTTGCGTGAAATCTGCGCGGTGACAACCCTATCCGTTTTTTGGGACGGGAGTGTAAGCTTATGACTTTCTTTTCTTGACTCTTTATTGGTCGGTTATAATGATAGTTGGCGAATAAGTTGAAATAGAAAAAAAACTACTTCATAATAGGTATCAAATAAGTTGAAATATGTTTAAAAATCGTCTCGTCGTTTTAAAAACGTCTGCAACTACAGAGTATAAATAATAATTATTATATTCGTAATCATAATAACGAAACGAATGAAGTGCAGTGAACAAACGTATATGCTTACACAAAATACTTTAAATAAAGGTATACTTTAATTAAAGGTATATATCTAATAAAAATTGCAAATCAGTCTTGGTTGTTTGTCTGTCCGTCAATAATGTTTAATTGGCAGTACACCACTGATGCTAAAAATAGTTTATTTCTTGATAATAACAGCGTGATCTATAAATAAAGTGATCGATGACACGCGCTGTATACGACTTCCATCATTTATTAATAAATATTGCCTTTTGCCGGGTTTTACTCTTAAAAAAATTCTATTGTTCTACATTTAAATATTAGAAAATTAAATCTACAAATAATCAGCTGTTCATTATGTATGAGTATCCAGTTATTGTACATACAAGAAGTAAATACATCCATACTAATGTCAAAGTCAAAGTCAAAAATATCTTTATTCAATTAGGCTACATAAAGTAACACTTTTGAATCGTCATTGTATTACAAAACATTTACCACCGGTTCGGAAGGCAGTTTCTATATTATATATTTATTTCTATACTATATATTATATACTATAAATGCGAAAGTAATTCTGTCTGTCTGTCTTTCCATCACGCTAAAACTACTACCGATTTGAAATTTGGTACACAGATGGTCTAAAACCTGAGATAAAACATAGGCTACTTTTTAACTGGAAAAAAGGGTTATAAGGGAGGAAGGGGGGTCAAAGTTTATATGAAAGTCCACACGGTTGGAGTCGCGGGCAACAGCTAGTATAATATATTTAAGTCTAAAAGTCGTTATGAATGTTTTCGTCAAACGATTTGTCTTGATAAATTTATCTTACAACTGTCATAAGTCAGATAAAGCATTGTAACATGGTTGGCAAGAGATATTCATATTTATCGGCATTCTGATGCAAATTGTATAACAGAACAGGAATCATGGATACGTCGGCTAGCCTTGAACAAATTGCTTAGTGTAGGCGAGGAATGAGCCCACGAAAGGTCATATCGAAGCGGTCTGGATACGCTTTACATCGCTATGTTTGTTTGACGTTGAATGTTGGCGCGTGTTGTTAACGAGCAATGTATGTTAATGTTAATTAAGACACAAAAAGTCGTTTTGAAGTGACGCAACTAAGAATAATCCATTAGTATGTTCGTTGGGAATTTACCTAGTATTGATGCGTAGTGTGAAAGAGCAATGTATCTCGTAGGAACTAGCCATTTAAAGGTCGTATCGACGCGATATGACTACGAGTTACATTGCTACTTTTGTTTGAAGTTGAGCATTAAACTATAAAGAAAAGAAGCAATGTATTTCGTTGTTGTGAACGTGCGGTTTCGCAAGTAGCGTGGTAGGCTGGATTCGTCTGTGCCAAAGATAGGGTGCGTCGCCCGCTCTGGCGCCGCTCGGTCAGACGCTAGACCTCAGATCAGGGATTCTCAACCTTTTATTGATGCGGCACATATTTAACGAATCAAATTTTACGGCACCCAAAGACTAAGATAACAATTTATTACTTACTATAACACATTGCTAAATAGTTTATGACAAAAAATTTAAAAACATATACTACAATAAAAACTTCACGTTCATTAACGTATTAACTAAAGTATTGTTTCCTTATAAATTATATAATTTAATAATATTAACGTTATAATATGCTTCCAAAATTTGGTAGCACACTAAAGTGTCGCGGTACAGTGTTTGAGAATCTCTGCCTCAGATTGATCGGTCCATAGCGTTGCTATATCATAAAGATGGCTCGCGCTAGTACGTCTAGCGTGACGTAAGTTCAGGCTTTTTACAGGCTAACTTTTTGTAAGGCTTCCCGTCTAGTGAGCGTAATTAAAGCGAGTTTCATTTGTATGGACGCCTCTGCGACCTTCGAGGATTGTGTGTTGTTTTTAAAGAGAATCTCATGGCTTACTTGCACATACATCTATACTAATATATAAAGCTGAAGAGTTTGTTTGTTTGTTTGTTTGTTTGTTTGTTTGTTTGAACGCGCTAATCTCAGGAACTACTGGTTCGAATTGAAAAATTCTTTTTTTATTGAATTGAGCATTTATCGAGGAAGGCTTTAGGCTACATAACATCACGCTGCGACTAATAGGAGCGAAGATATAATGGAAAATATGGAAAAAACGGGGAAAATTATTCATTTTGAGGGCTTCCTTTGCGTGCGCTGCGAAAACGGTTCAAGATACAAAAATAATATGTATGTAAGAATTATTCCTCTTTAAATGATCTAAAAAAAGTCCGCGACAGTATATGTCTATCTTCTAAGATTGACTCACTATAACATAATAAAAGAAATAGATCCGACGGGGACGAAGTCGCGAGCAACAGCTAGTCCTATATAAAAAGACTTAGTATTGAATTAAAAATAATTAAAATCATTAGTTCTTGGTATACTGATATGGAATTCGATATTGGACAATAAATGACATACATTTAGTTTCGGCATAAATAAAGACTAGTAGTAATATAGTGAAACTTTGTACGTCACGAAATTTGTTTAGTTTTTTTTATAACTTGCGACCTACAAGGTCATTGACCTTATGCTCTATTTCATACATAAAACAAAGTTATTTTTTTATATAAATGTTCACTTGTAGTTAGAATGTTAGTAAACAGAATTTTAAACGAGCGAGCGTAATCCGGTAATCCGAATGGTACACGCAAAATAAATACGGATTAATTCGTTTAGAATAGTGTTAATACTATGAAATCGCTTGTAAAAATATACAAAACAAAATAAAATTTAAACTGAGTATTGATGTTTTTTTACTTGGTATTTTATCGATTATAGCTATAAAGATTTTCGCTTATACGTCAAGAGCTAATTAAGGAAGAGCCAGTAAGGTCAAATTGAAAATATATCAATGAGATAGAATTTGCCCTTTTTTAGAAAGTCGATGTTTTAAGAAAAAAATCTTGTGTCTTTGGATTATAATGACATGCAAAGGTATAATGTCAAATATACCATTTATTTAGAATCATGAAATAAGTCTTATTAACAATTAATATTTAAAATTTAAATGTTATTATTAAATTTATATTTTAAGACTATCAGTATATAAACTCATTTTTTTTTCTTAATATTTGAAATACTCTTTCAACATAATTCAATCACAATTATTTAATGCATATCTGAATTCATAAAGTACGTTCAGATACGGTGAACGGAAATAAATATTTTGCATGATAATATACGTACATATAATATGGAGTTGAGATTAAACACTCTTCACACTGATTGCGCGTCATCTTATCGCGTTGCAATTGGTTGAATATGACGTCATGTTTGATAACTATTGTCAAGCAAACACTACGGGGGTGAAATATTTTACTTAGCTTTTTTTATACAATTATTTTTTTGTCATTATAAAAATTATTAATAATAAATATAGTCAGGACATTGACAGTGTTCATAGTGTTATTTTGCTGTACGCAAACGAATATAAAAAAATAAAAGTAAGTATAGTACTAAGTAGTCATATAACCTTAAAAGACTCAATAATTAAAATCCCGGAAGATGGCCTATTTAAATGTTACCACTGAAAATAGCCTAGTTAATCATCAATCGTTTTTATCATTATACTTGTAGTCCTAAAACTATACTCTCATCTGTAACTTTAGTGCAACAACTTTGATCTTTAACGGCAACCGGTAGAAAACTGAAATTCACCTCCGTTTAGCGATAAGCGTAAACGTCAAAGTTAATATTGTATAGTTTAGCGATATCAAGTATGAAAAGCACTTTTCACTGGTCGGTAACACAGTGTTTAAAAATAAAAGAAAATGTTTAAAATAAAAAATACATTGAACCTCTTTCGTGCGTTAAGATTTCTTGTGTGAATCGTTCAATTCGAATTAAGAAATCCTGTAGAAGGAGTTATCAAACTGTTAATTTTATAATGTTATATAAGTTGTGATATCATTAAAAAAATCATTTACTGGCCAAATTAATTAAAAAAAAATAACTTAACCAAAACATTATAGAATTTAAAAAAAATATTTATAATAAAATTACGGGGCAGTTTAGAACGTAGGTACTTCTTTATATGCAATATATTGCAGTCTTATTTAGCGTTTTTATTTTCACAATAACCAGTCACCGAGGCCGCTGCAGTGCCGTGCATACGTGATAAAAATCACGTATTTCTTGTTTTAATATCTGTATTGGTTCTATTTGCTCCTGACATTTTGATGTATTAATTATAGCTTATATGTAGGGAGAAGCTTAGGCGTAAAACACTGTTTTTATACTGCTATTTTAAAGTATTAAAATTGGTTGATGTTGCAAGGATTATTCTTTGGATGTAAGAGCTATCTTAAAATGTATTTCAAATAGAAACATACAATATCTTTAAAGGTTTATATGTAGCTTATTAAATCTCTCTGCCATTGGTAAAACTTTGCTTTTGATTTAGTTGCTTCTCTTTAGGCTTAGGTATGTTTGTCACAATATCAGTCTAATATTTAAAAATTTACATTGCTATTATTACTTTAAAAATAAACGCTACTACTGCTAGAACGATATAATTGATATTTGGTAGTTCTAAAGCTAGTTCTTTTAAAATAAATTTTAGTACCTGCAAAAATCACTGATTACTCCAGAATATACTAAGAGTTATTACCTCCGACAGACGACCAGGAATTTGCATTTAATCATAATGTTGCATCAACAAAATTTACAATAAGATCCCTTATCTAAATAGTTTAACGTTTAACAGCAAAAAAGGCAGGTATAAGTGGCACTTAAAGTTAATAGCGATATGATTATGACGTGCGAGTATTACAGAACAGAATTGCATTAATATTTTATATCCAACATGTCGCCAGGAGAGCGTTGACACGAATGTGTTGATAATTATAATTATCGTGTTCGATGTGGGCGGCTTATAAAACTATTTTATGTGACAGATCATGGAAAAGGTCTGACGTTCGATTTTGTATCTACTATTCTTATAATTCGGAGATTTATTTAGTGTATATCGTTATAGCGACCCGCCTGGGCCTCGTTATCTATTAAAAAAACTGCATGTGAACGGGTTTACTAGTTTTAATGATTTAAGCATACATAAGGATACAAATACTATATAGTATACGCTTATGAATTCGTGATTTTGCAGGGGACAATGTTTATTTTTAATACTTTCAAACTATTCTGTAGCTATTATAGTTCACATTCTTCTAATTCCCAAAATGAATCACCAACAATAAATTTACCAACAATATGTATAATCAAACAAGACCGTTATCAAAGTAACGTAAACAAACAAATTACAAGTTATCTGTCCCCCGCCGTCCAAAGGTTATTTGGGAAATTATTTAAAGAACATAAATATTGTTCTAATGTGCTAGCTAATGATGATAATTATGTAATAGGTATCTTCACGCGGAAAGCGTGTGTTGTGATAACTGATAACAGAGGAATGGCGCCGGCGAACTGTTTAGTGTTAGATAATATTGTGTTTCCAATTTTAAATTACATGTTTCTCGTGGTGTAATATAATATAAAATAAGGCTTGAAACAGGGTGGATTATGCTTTGTTGATTGCTTATATTAGCGGTTTAAATTCGCGTTAAATTTTTTGAGTTAAGTTTAAGACTTATTGGGACTTGATCATGAGCCCAGTCGCGATGTTGACGTTTTTAATATTTTTTTTAACGTTTTATTTTGTTTACGTGATATGGAATTATTTTATTGATATTTAATGATTTTTTTATAACGTTACGAATTTTGGCGTGTAACACTTCAAAATGGTTACCAAAAAAAGCATTACTCCGCTGTTTGCGCCGACGCGACGTCACAGCAAATATTTCGAACGATTTATTACGTCGGAAATGGAGGCGATAAATTGTAAAAATTTTAGAAATTAGCGCTCTTAAAGCTCACATTTCTCGTGTTTTAAATCTCGTTCATCGTAAATCAGATTGGAAGTATAAATGTAATGGTGAACTTTTACGAAATTTTAACATTTGGCGAAACTAGAATCGATTTACCCAATTCGAATTGCTTAAGTTAGATCGTTCGATATAATATATTTGAGGATATTTCGTTATTGTATGTATATAGGTGTGTATCCCAGTTTCGTCTACGTCTGATATTTTTATATTGTCTATGGCATTTACGAATAATGTTCTAACATTGTCTTTGAAACTTAGCCTTAGTAGAATATTGTTGTATAGCATAAAATATAAATGATTATAATTGTTTTATTACAACTTTCTGTGTTATAACTATATACCTATATTAACTAAGTATAAGATGCACCTGGCAGAGCTAAAGGCTCTATCTAACGAGACTGTAAAGGAGTAGAAGGAAAGGGAAATACGATAGAACAGAAAGAATTGGAAGGTAGGGATTACATAATACTCCTTACACAAATTTTATATTAAAAAAAAAATTATCTATAATCGTTATAATTGTAAAAACATAACAATGAAATAAATAAAAAATTTATTTCTTAACAACAAAAGCAAAATACACAAAACGGTCGGAACTCGCTTCAATTTCAATACAAATAAGGTTTTGGAACGAAAAAATATTTTAAGAAGTTTAAGCCGAGGAATTTGCACCGAACTTCGGTACAAGGGTCGCGAGTACGCTATAAACATTTTCAGAGAGAGATTTACAAAGTTTCTTCTTACATTTATCGGTTGGAATCTAGTTTAATTTTTTGTTTATTTCCATTTTACGATGTTTTAAAATAATTCGTTTTGGTTTCAGGTACGTTTTAGCCGGCTTTTGGAGTTGTAATTCAAAATTACTTTTACTCTTCTAAGGTTAGGTAAGTTTCTTATTATTTATGTTCAGTATAGTTTTAATATATAATCGGTATAGGTATAAGTATGTCTTTATTCATAGATCCATTATACCGAATAGGGAATTGTATTTTTTCGCTAACCTAGGCCATAAATGAAAAGATTTAGTAAATTACGGAATTGAGAAGATTTTTGATGTTTAAATTTTTTCCTTATTTAAATGAATTCTAATAATATTGTCGTTAAATAAAAGTAGCTGTAATTCGATTCAGGAATACTTATTATTTGCTGTAATTAATTGATCGTTTGTTGTAATAGATATTCTGTAAGTTGGTATCTACTGGCAAGAATGATGCTGCCAACGTTGAGTGAATGAAATTCCTATTAAAGCAGACTGCTTTACTAGATACTAGGACATGAACCAATCATGCTTTTGGTTCATGTTGCTGCTTGATTATGAAGCAACGCAATTTAGCTGTTTTCAGTAGTTAACTGAGCCATGAGTTTTCACATGTAATCCTTAGTAGTCCAAGAAAAAAAATGTTTGAAAAATTTGTCCTTTAACAAGGAATACGAGAAACATGTTTAAACGAGACAATTTTTACATTTATTTTTAACGAGCCTTGCTTCGTGGTTTTAACCGTATTTATTTATTTATTATATACACATAAACCATCTTGACTCACTCTATCTGATAAAAAATCCACATAAATTTCACCCAAATCTATTTAGTAGTTTTTGCGTGAAATAGAAACTAACAAACTCAGATTTATAATATTAGTAAGGTACACATAGAGAGTGATAATTCCTTTGTTTTAATTAATAATTAGTACATAGTACACAAAAGTCGCTTCTTCTGTTCCTATATCCCTATATATGCTTAAATCTTTAAAACTACGCAACCGATTTTCATGCAGTTTTTAATAGATAGAGTGATTCAAGAGAAAGGTTTATATGTATTATACATGCTACCTTTCACAATATATCAAAGCGAAGCCAGGGCGGGTCGCTAGTTGATTTACAATTACCAAATAGTGATGACGAAATGAAAAATCCCGTCAGTGTTTCATATTAATCGGTTTGTGATTCACTCGCTGTGAAAACAAATGAATTGTTATACATTATAGACGGCATTAGTCACGAAAGCGGTTTCTCGTTTAGTCGGATCGATAGCAAACATAAAACTAATATTTGTAATAACTATTATTAGACTTTAGTTAAGAAAAAGAAAATTGAATTCGCTTACTAAATTCGTTCTCAATACTCCTAGTGACAGATATGTTTCTCTAATCACTAATGTATACTTACCGTCAATTTCCTTTAGCGGTGAACGAAACCTGCGCAGAAGTCAAAAATAAGGTATCGAGGTAGAGGTGCGGCGCGTGGGGCGCGTGATCGTCATGTGCGCGAGCGTTGATTGGTTGTCCCAGTCGTGTTGTCTTTCTCGCACCAACGAGCGCGATTCTACCGATGCGCAGCTATTCTCGTCAATCGCTAAACATTTTTAACGATTATTATACCTATATGATTGTTAGTTGCAAAAATTTGACAAATTTGGGTTTGCAAGAATCTTCTTTAGGTATTCTTTAAGATATAGAATCCATTTTACAGTATATTTTCAAGAATATGCCTTCTAATGAAAGAATATTTTGACATGACTAACTTCAGTAACAATTTTGACATTTCTGTCACCTACCATACAACCACACAGATTAAATAATAGTAAGAACTATTTGTTGCTTCTACGTCTTTTATTGTGTCATCTATAGTACGTAATTGTATAGAGAACATTTAATATGTACGTATAATATAACCTCCTTCGAGTAGCTCATGGATATCGGATTTGTTTTGACCGCAACGTTCCAGGCCTATTGATCTTCTATAGGGTTGCATGTGTAATACTTAATCATTTATTTTACTTTTAAACTCAAAAGTATGATAGTTCCAAAAAAGATTGCATTGCGTCGAAATTTTAGGAATTACGAATTTGTCTTACCTAATAGTTTATTTGAAACTTTAATATATTATGTACTTGACAAATATAAAAGTTTAAACTTAGAAGTATAACGGTAACTATGTGTGATTCGATTTATCAAGAATATGTTGCCGCCTTTAAAGAGACAGTAACACTCTCCTTTAATATTAAAAAGAGGCCTTAAAATAACTAACTACCGACAACCCTATTGTATGGTGCAAATATTGACTGATCGTCGACCCAATTGACGTTACATGATACCTATTTTATGTTATAAGTGCAGCCATCTGAATACAATACGCTGTAGGCACGTGCGGAAGTTTTTTTTTTTCATGAACAAGTTGTTTTTTTTTTACAAAGTCTCGCCTGCCAGTTTTTTTAAGGTTGATATACGGCCTGTTTAGTATCAATAGAGATAACATATTATATTTTTATTAACTTTTTACCTTTTGGATATGTTGATATTATTTTACGTACGTAGGTGGTTGTGACCATAGATTAAAAATAATAATAATCAGCAAATTGCAACTCTCTGAGTGACGTATTGTACTTTATTTTATATGGTTTTCAAGAATATAACATGAGCTAACCCGATATTTTCTTTAATTTATTTTGAATAACGAACGCTATAGAAAATGTTGCCAGAATATTTCGTATTAAAATATTGTGTCAATGTAAAAATGATGAGCCAACAGCCGTGTCGTACCTGCAGTCTTTGTACTAGCTTTTCACCTCATATTTAACGGGATCTCGACGCTCATTATTATGCATACCGCGTACAAAATTAAGGATGTTTGCCAGTCACGAAAAACTGAATTTTATATAGCTAAAAGCAGCAGCCCTGGTGCAGGGCTGGCAGGTGACAAAAATTGAAAAAAAAAGTTTTGCATTTTCATGTCAGAAAATAATTGACGACTAGACATGATATATTGACAATGTTGGTATACTACTCGCAACTAATGTTTCATTTATAATGATATAGGTTAATTCTGAAACTGCTGAATGATTCTGATAATAGTTATACTAATTGAGAGCTATTTTCTATGTGTCATAGGCTATTGTAGCGTCCTTGCTCGACTGCTACACACTTTGGGTGGTGTAATTAAACAACTTCTTGCTATGATATAAAATATATAATATAATTTCTTGATATGATATGAGCTATGTTTGAGGACGCGCGATCTCCTCGATAAACCGACGCGAACGAACTGATTTTAAAATAATAAATTAATATGCGTGCTAATTACGCTTATTATGGAAAAAGATACAATTGTACGATTTGGATCATACAGCTATAAACCTTAACCCGGAATCAGATTCTGACACAAAGAGTTGGTAGGTATTTGATTGTTTTATTTTTTCACAAAGCAATCAACCCTATTTACAACCCTCCTGTAATTAAGAAGTTGAGAACATAAATTAAAACGTTGACAGATAAATTCCCGTCGCGAAATTGCAGGTTCTATTTGTAATGATAATTTTCCCTGTTTCATCTATATATCATATCATATTATATGGAATAAAGTTCATATAATCATTATATTTATACTAAAATTATAAAGAAGTAAATTTTGTGTTTGTTAAATTGTAAGGGGTAATCTCGGGATCTCATTCTCGGGATTTTAAAAATTCTTTCACCAATAGAAAGCGACATTATTGCTGAGTGTCATAGGCTATATAAAAAATCGAAAAGGATTATTAACATTATGTATGCAAAGTGGGCATAAGTCAGCTATTATAGTATAAAACAAAGTCGCTTTCTGTCTGTCCCTATGTAAGCTTACATCTTTAGAACTACGCAATTGATTTTAATGCGTTTTTTATCAATTAGGGCGATTCAAGAGGAAGATTTATGTGTATAATAGAATGCTCTGTGTAATTGTATCATCGTTCAAGTAATGTAGATTTCAGGATCAAGACGAGAAAATGTAAGAAACTTAGATGGAAACAGTAAATGTACCTACATATTATACCGTAAAATGTAAAAATATGTATATTTATAATATAAGAATAGATTTTTATTTCACATATTAATCGGTAATGTATTCAATAAGAATGAAATTGGGTCTAACTATTTGTTCTTTAGATCTTGTGTGAGTCTCAGTCATATGCGTCTGTACATACGAGTGATGTATTTCTGTGTGTGTGTGTGTGTGTGTGTGCGTGTGTGCGCTGATCAATAAACCGTTAACAAATACGATATCGATCAAAATGTATTCAATTACAAGATTAAATTAATTACAAATTGATAACTATTTTCCAGTAATCAATCAAGAAGGAATTTTTATTAATTAATTAATATTTTATGGCGTATTGCTTGAAAGCTGAATTAAATGCGGTTTCTTAATTGTTAAGTATTTTTGGTGTATGTTACGAAAAGTCCTAAAAAACTATATTTTTGAAATTGAACATTCCAACTGGATTTGAAACTAAGTATGACTTAGATACAACATTACTTTCTTGAGACGTCCTTAAATTCGACGAGCATTCGAGAATTCGAACATGTGTTATTTTATGTGATGGCTTTAAGCAAAAACGATGGTTAACAAATAAATTACGTCATTATATGTCTCACTCTATTATCGTAGCTTTTTAACAGATAAACTGATTTAGATCTTTTAAGATAAATTAGTCAAAAATATCATCGTCACATAAAAAAAATCAAAATGGCGAATAACATATTTATAAAATCCTAATAATAAATGTCAGTGTTTAACTAGTAGAATACCACACGCGATGACAATTTTAAAATCCAAGATGGCTGACACTTCAAAAGAAATTTTCGCGGGGATTTTAAATTTTCTTTATCGATAAAGAATTCGATTTAAAATTCTACAAGCGTAATTAATGTTTACTAACGTACGGTATGTGTAGTATGAATGGGTACGGCGAACGGTAATGTACCACCGCTCTCAGTATTCGAAAGCGAGCTAATTTGTAAAACAAGCGACCATCTTATTTGAAATCTTGGGAACTGGACATTCATGCGTTGTTGAATGAACTAATTGCAAAGACGAAATGGGTATTCAAATAGTGATTGAATTAAGAAGCCGAAATAAATAGACATGCGTATTCTATTATAGTAATAATTTATACGTCAGCCAGCAAATATATATATTTTTAATAATTTCTTATTTAAAAGAAACTGCAGGACAAACCTAGTTGGATAAAAATCGACCATAAGGTCAGAATGTTTTTTTACAGACGCTGGTATACAAGCTAGTGATAATGTGTTACTGAAGAATTTTTTACAATTTTAAAGCCAAATCTAAATAAACTTAAAGTAGGATGAAAAATTGTTAAAATTTAATGTTTAAAATAT
>JADANM010006310.1:7447290-7459298 GCA_026213755.1 Eurema hecabe | reverse complement strand
ACATCACGACGCACGACATTACAGTCTCTGATGAAATGTATCTAGTAGTCTATCTTTTTATATCTTTATTAATATAACATAATAATTATTAACTCATTAACAACTAACTGATAATGTTAGAGGAGCCAGTCTTCCACAACACAGGGAAACCTTCTGTAGAAGCAGTGCATATGTTTATCCTGTAAAGTTTATAAATAAATGTATTTTTTTTATCTTTTTCTATTACACGATATTATTGATGGGATTGGAAGGAAAATGATTAACATGTACATCTCTTTCTTTCATTTAAAACTTAAGACTATTTTGGAAGAGAGGAAACAAGACAGAATCGTATGCAAAAACAGGAGCAAGAGTTGTTTATAAATATTATAAACAAGGTAGAGATTACGGCTGTAAAAGCTTGTATAAGAGGGCACATATTCCTACATTCTGACTAAATAACTCTTTGAAGAGGTAAGGGAAAAAAGGAAGCAATAAGATGATAATTTTTGAGATCTTTTGCCACCTACTCTAAAAATACAAACTACTATATTTCACCGAACTTTCCTCTAAATCATACAGGAAAGGGTTTTCAATAACATTTTGCTATGATTCTGTACCAGACCGTGGTATTTCAACAATGATAGTAAGTGGTTTTGTGACATTCAGGCGAATGATGAAATGTATGCGGGCTTGGTTTTTCCATCGTATAAATAATTTGTTTGTATAAAGTGTTTGGAGCCCGATAAAGATAATACCAGTGCTTTAGGATAAGTAAGATAACCAAATGTAAGTTTTCTTAATATGATCTTATTGACCTAAGTCAATTTTTGCTTACACCATGACTTTTTTCTCATATAAATTTGATTTCTGTTCTTACCTTATAATTCAACATACATATGTATCTCTCACGTCCTATGTCAGAAATATTTAGATAGCATGCACCCATCAACGCTTGTATACATCAAACTAATATTCCGTTAGAAAATTATTTTTATCTTTTCGATAAAACTTTTGCAAAATGTTTTACCGTCGTTATTTCCATCCTGTGGCGTTACAGAGATAAAAAGTTTTTTAAGGGTTATTTTAGAGTCTAATTCTATTATTATCTGTATGCTAAATTTAAAAAAAAAACTAGTAGTGGTTGCGTAAGTCTCAAACATCCCTATCTACATAATATTAACGAATAGTCACTCTTATAACATTAGTACTCACAAAACCACATCTTTACTCAACACATCCGTTATGCTATACACCGACTGTCTTAAGTTCATTTAAATGAACATTAATATACAATATATTAATGTAGGTAGCAAGTACGTACTAATATCCATTGCGTCATTTTTCATGCATCACTGGCACACTTAAATAGATAAACGATTTGCGCAACAAACCAGTGAGTCACATTTCTTCTAATTAGTGATTACAATTGAGTTTGACGTAACTTGCAAATCTTATCAGAATCAATAGTTCGTTTCCACTCCATATCAGCTATTCACTTCACACACAAATGATTATCAAAGCTACATATGAAATAAGGCAACATGTACTAACAATCGACTTTATGAAATTGTTTTAATTCTTTCATATAGATTTAATGTCCAACCTACCTATGAAATGTCTACGAGAAATCCACAAAAGCTTCTTAAACTACTATCCTAGTACGTACTAAGCGAAGGACTTTATATTTTGTTTGAATTTCTCCTTACAACAAAATGCCTTAAAAGCAAGACGATGTTCTGAATTCTTCGAGAGCGTAATCCTTTCTTACAACGCTAGATAAAGTACCGGATACGTGGATGCAGTATGTAAATGTTAACCGTGTGTATCGTCCGTCGGATTAATTCAATCGGATGTAAGCAGGATATATCGCTCCGTGTCGAACCTTTTGGGAAATGCTCTGATCATTGGTTCATGGCTGTTCTATAGTCAGTTCCATGTTTGGGCCATCAGTGATTGAATATACTGTAGTTTATTTTTATAACACCAATGTTCCTTAAATATTGCTTGTTGTTATTATAAATTATATAAGGAATGGATGATATCCAAGCTATTTCCAAATGGTACGCAATTTAGCTGATGATTGCTCGAAGTACTTGATAATAATTGAATTTTCTCATCTAAAGTAATGAAGACGCGTATTCTTAAAGTAATATTATTGTTAACGTTCCGTATACCCTAACATTTTGGCTTATTACGTCAGCAATCCAACTAGAATTTCAATCTCCTTTAGCCGGTCGTCATCTCAAAGCTCACAATTCATGTACACTCGTTTGTTTTAAATCTCAATGTCTATAATAAGATTTGTGTCAACAAATTCGCTTCACACTTACAGGGATAAATCTGAGCCATCGTTTTTAAAGTCTTTCAAAGCGAGGAGATTTACTCAGCGTTATGATTGGGAGGAACAATTTCCCGACGGGACAGAGACTCTCATTTCCTCATTCCATGAGCCGGGGCGAGCGCCCTCCGAATATTATTTTATGCTTCCTCGGCTTTCAACGCACGACACCGGCTTGTGCGTTGTATTCAGATTCTCATTTCGCTCTACAATTACACGTTTACGATGATCTACGTGAATAAACAAGTGAAGCAGTGCTTGCGTCTCCGTTTTTAGCTTAACGACATTTCGTCAAACAACCAACAAATGGAAATGGAATGACGTTTAATTATTTTTACCCAAATAAATGATTATTCATACGTATACATTAATAAGTATTTAAAGATACATAAAATGAAGACTCAATCATCTTTTTAACTACGTTTGATATTATCCTACTGTATCTAGTAGTAAGCAAAGAGATATAAAACAAATAAATTTCCCTCCCCCATGCGTCGTGGCGAAATTGTTGGAAGGTGCAAACGCCGTTAAGAATCCCGTAGCGAATTCAGTAAGTGTATTTATGTACGGTACACGGAATCAGTTCAATTAAGCCTGGTATTTAAGGTTGCCAGCTATCGGCGAAGCTCTGATTGCACCACCCCATTTGCCCCCTTCTCTTTATTTTCAAATACAACAAATACTTTCGCCGGCAAACACGCCTTTACTTTCATTAAAAGAAGGTGCGTTTCACTGCTAATAAACATGCTCTGTTTACGTTTTAATTTGATACGATCAATTAGATTCTTACTTGTTTGAAGAATGAGGTAGACGGTATCGGAAATGAGGAACTATTCCAGAACATTACATTTTAAATTACGTACGCTTCCACTGCTTAGAAAAGAGCTTAGAAAAACGTATTCACTCAAACGAAAAGCACATTATTATAACTGTTGTGCCTTGTTTTTCGAGTTTAGATACAAATGGTTAAAATACAAGAGAGGCTATGATCGGCGATCGTTTATTTTCACTTCGCTGGTTTTAATTTGTGCGGTAGACTTTCATTGCTCACTTTTTTAATACTTCTGATCATGCACACATGCGCGGACTTCGTGCTATTGAACAAGACTATGTAGAAAGATTCGAAATACATTGCTGAAGATGTATTGCATTCCGATAAAATATGCGGATGAAATCACGCAATGTAAGTAAGATGTAAAGATAACATTTATAGAAAAGAAAACAAGTTTAGTTATAGAAAAGGATGTCGTGTATCGCTGAAAACGCTGAACAAATCATTATTTGTCATAACAACGCTAAGCCATAATATGCCATATCATTACTGCAATAACATGATTACATAAACATTGATGCTGCCTTTACAAATCTGATACTGAAGAAAAAAATATTTATATGGAACTTGTCCTATTATTAAAGAAGAAGTTAAACAAAACGTTTCTTTAAGTTAAGCCATTTTACTTTTTCGGTAATAAAGCTGATTTCGTTGGTATTTTAATGTAACCACTGGGCGTGCTAGCCACAGTATTTCCCTCGTTATTCTTTAATATCGTTGAACTCAATGTTAAGATAGCAGCTGGAAAAAGTAAATAAATAGCAGAAATTGATAAATTATCTAGTGACGGCTAATACAATTAGGTTGGCATCGTGCCGGTTCCCCGAGAATTGCTTGTATTAGAAAAACTGTACAATTTTCTTTTCCTTGCTGAATTATGTTTTATACTCGGTTTTACAGAGCTTAGGTATTTCGGTATCTATGACAGACTGATATAACATCGATCATCGTTTGATATCGTTATTTATAAGTGCAGGCTTGATTCCAAAAAATATTTCGTAATTCTTATGTTCTAATATCAATTTTTTTACTTTTTTTGTGAAGTTTTGGAATTAGGTTCTTATGTACAAATCAGAAGGAAAGAATTAAATATCTAAGTTTGTCTACTGTCCTTAAAATAATTAACTTTTAAGTCCATAACATAGGTGTTTATTCAACTAAACGACTGCAATAAAACAAATTATTTAATGAGGACAACTCTCCCAGTTATCGAATGAGTATATGTGCTCAAATACGATCGTATTTATTTATGAATGCTGATATTGTATTCAAATGAACGTCGTCATTGTCTGTCTGCCAGTTATCTTTGCAAAAATAATTATTATTACTCACTGCTTCTTGTTTTAAGTATTCAGTCTAAGTATTTGCACAGCTATCGAAATAAACTACGTTCGGTAACACTATGGGACTATTGTAATAAGACTAATATAAGATTTAATTTTTCGACATGAAGTTTTTGTTCAGGTAATTATTAATTATTTCTACTTTACTTATACTTAGCTCTCCTCTTAAATCTTGATTACTGAAAACTCCTTATAATATAGCATAAGTTCTTCCTTAATCAAAAAGCAGACAAGTCTAACAAAACAAAAATCATTTAAGTTCTCGAGATCTAAGTGGTACTACCAGTCAATTTCTTATATATGTATATATGAAGTAGAAGACTCAAATTATGGAGGTAATGTGTACAAATTATCAGAATTGTAAAGGGTTCCAGCAATGGGCTTAATGTGATGCATCTCGCCTCAATAAATCTTATTTGTTGCACAACACTTCATTTATATCTACAAAGACTCTTTGTGTTGGAACTGTTACTACTAAAACAGCTAATAACATTGGTAAGCTGGCACTTTAATGCTCAGAGTAAATACATTGGAAATCCAAATGCATGTTTCTATTTCGATGAATATTTAATACATAATACATATTATTATTAAATGTTAATGATATTAAAGATTTATTAAAAGATGGTTGTTTTATTTTTACCCAAAAGATAGTAACATTCGTAACTTTTTTCTAGTTGACGTTTTGCGCCATAATATTCGTCTCGATTCTAGGTAAGTATAGCTTTAATGTAACATAATAAAATAATTAATTTTCCTCTCAAGCTTCTAGAACAATCTAGAACTTCCTTCGACATGTAATGCCTATCGCACAGCACAAAACGTTTTATTAAACTCGAATGACTTGAGCGAAATGCACTGGCGATGACTGGCGCATTCCTACCCTCCTATACTTTACAACGTATAGTTTTCAAACGATCCGAGGACATTAATTAATTTTGCCACATTGCGTTGGTTGACTTGTAGTCGTTTTTGTTCAGTCCTTGACTCGCCAGACGTCCTTTTGCATCGCTTTGCAATCGCTCTCAGACTATTTGAGGATATCTTTGTGTTCACCCCTTTTTTCTGTACTTTTAAGATAAGAATAATGAAAAGGATTATATTAAAATGGTCGTTCTGAGACTTCGGACTAAGAAGACAAACTTGGGACAGTTTTTACAAAAGGCTTTAGAAAACTCAATAAAAATATTGTTCAAATAAATATGAGTTCCGCATTTAATGTAGACTAATTTAGACAACAGGCCTTTGTTTCGTCTCGCTTTTGTTTGAAAGGTCATTGATCCAAGTGTAACCTAATTTTTCCTTTCCACACACATTATGTTAATTTCCATAATCATGCTTACTCGACTAATACACCCTTCAATAGTCTTTTATGGTGAAATCCCTGCCGTATTAATCATGACTTGCGTTTACTGTAATTGTGTCCCGACATTCTCTTCAATCCGTACGAAACTTAAATTGTACGCCCAAATTAGGGAAAGTTGTGAATTTGCTGTATTTTCTGTATAAAGCCAATTACGTTTTATACGTTCAAATTGCGCGCTGGCGAGCGTGTCACATAATGTTTACACGAAACTCCGAAGCCGTCAGCCGTCACCCATTGACGGAGGCGATTCAATAGAATGTCAAGTTTATTTTGATGGTGCAACCGCACTGTTAGCGATACGCGGAAAAAAGATAAGTAAAAAAGTAAGAGGCATTTATTAATTCTGCGTACGGGCGCGGAATGGAGTCGACCGCCATTTTTCTGCGGACGAGATTTAAATATGGAATTCCGGTGTGCGAGCGGGACGGGCGGTGCCATTGACCTTGCGAGGGCTGCGCACGCGCCGACGCGTTGCACTTTAACGTATACTTTTTATCTTGTTGCAGTTTTGCGCTTATACGTATTACACCAAAAATATACTTTTGTATAAAAATTATATTATAATAAAAAATAGCACCAAGCAATTTTCATATTATAAAGCAATTAAAAATGATCAATTTATTTTATTTATTCGTTCTTTGAATTCATATTTTTAGGTACACGATATTATAATATGGACTGTGTATATCTTATATATTTTAAATAACCTTTAAATTTTAAAACTTAATATTCCAAACAATAAACGGGTAATTAGTAGGCAAATATATTTAACAAGATATTTTCAAAGCCATATAAAAGCTTAGCTGAGCGAATTTATGCAAAACTAACTCTGCGTTCTAAACTTTGCCGACATAATTAGATACATTCAGAACACTGCATTTGAATTATACTAGAAATTAGAATAAAATATATAGTGAACAATATTTCCATAAAAAATTGTATTTTTTTCTTTATAACTAAAAGTTAATTCTCGGTTTTACTCGCTTGCGTATATAATAATAATAATTACAATTATTATTATAATTACAATTATTATTATTCTAGAGAGGGCTTTGAACATGGCGCCATCTAGTCCCACTCTAAACAGAGCCCGGTTATGGCAACTAAATAATAAGGAATTATCTGAACAATTGTTATCGAGATCTTTTCAGCTGTTAACGAGTTATGCGCTTAGCAACACATTTGGCGATGCATTTTTCATATTATATGCATTAAAGCCTTCACATGTTTAAGGCTTTAATTAATAATGCGTCATCTATATTTAATATTAATATACAAAATATTATAGTCTACTTAAATTCAGGTATCAAGTTTAATCTATAGGTAAGTTTAAAATAAAAGTATAGTGCAGTCTCGTTCAGACCCAGAACCCACGGAATAGCTAATATATCAACTATCACGTCTAGACAGTATAAATTGCTTTCACAGACTAACAATCGCTGCCTAAGTCCGTCGGACGCGCTTAGAAAAATAATGTCCCGACCGAGGTACGTTGGCTAGTTAGGGTAGCTAAGGTGTGTCGATGTAGGTATAAAAAAGTGTATATGTTATATTGTGCTATATGCTATATGCTATGTGCTGTTGACTGCATAGACAGAAATACATTCAATTAATTAAATAAGTGTTGTGATAAGATGAAAATAATAACATGATAATTTTTGTTGCAAACGGCAATTCAACTATTGAAGAAGTTTATATGATACTCGTAACTGTTATTTTAGAGGTGAAAGTTGGCGAGGTTATATGTATGTTTGTTTCTCTTTAACGCAAACACAACCCAATGGATTTGGTTGTAGTTTTTCATTCAGCTAGATAAGACCCTGAATACTTTTTCCCAGATCCCCGGGAACCTACTTTAAAACCGCGAAACGTAACTCGTTGATAGTCAAAGTTTAAGAAATAAACTTAGTATCAAAACGTAGAGACTCCGCTCCTTAGTAACGTTCAAACTTGAAGTACCCAATAAAATGCCTACCCAGTGACATGATAGCCGGTAAATTGATAGTGAATGAATTCGTCGGCTCTTTGATCGACACGGACATGCATAGTTCTCGGAATGATGGACCACCGCACATCGGACCAATTATGGAGTGTCATTCGACCCCGATGCAAATGTGAATGATGACAATCATTAAAACAATTAAATTTTAACAGTCTAAAATTCCTTTATTAGAATTTTTATAGGGAAGTTTTTGTGTAAAAAAAGACTCGTAATAGTTCGCAGTCAAAGTCAAATATATCTTAATTTAACTAGGATATAATTTTATATAAATTTACTTATAAATGCTCATGGTAATACAAAACTATAATGTGCCAACGGCTCGGGAGGTATCTTCTACTTTCTACAGAGAAAAACCGGCAAAAGTCTCTGATAGTTGGTCTTTTGAAAGAAAAAGGTACTTCATAACATTTTGCTTTATCTCAAGTAGCTGGACGTAGCTATAACGGTTGAGTCATATGCGGGTAATACCGTAAAGAAAAGTAAGAAAACGATAAAATGTATCGCGTACAGATTCTAAGATAACACAAATTTTGAACGCCAGCTTACAGCTGTTAGATATAAAAAAAATTGACAAAAAAGATTTATTGGCAGCCCAGTGTTAAATAAGCGTTAAGAGATGTATTTGATTTCCCCAAATAAATAATTATGAGGGTGTCCGTCCGTTTCGGGATATAATTGATCCAATTTCCGTATTCCGGCTCATAATAGTGAAGAGCCGCCATCTGCTCTCTGGGGCAAAATCCCTGTTTAGCGCTAACCCTTCTCTTAATTAAAACAGTTCTTAGTATTCCGTGATAAGAAATACAATTGAGCATAATTTTATGGGTTAGAATTGGCTTTATGGTGATGTTTTATACTTTGTCGTAGTTAAGGAATCGGTACAATTGTAATGCTTAATATTTTTAGGGTCGAGACTAATTGTACAAGAAGCAAAAAAACTACTGAGTGTATTGAAATGGCACGCAGGATTATAATATGGATTATAATTATTTATCTTTTGATATATTCAGGCATTTAAAAGAAATTACACAGATTCTTATTTTACATGCATCTATTACTAAATGAAGTGGTAAAAATGGTAAGCCACTTGATACACAAAGCATCAATTATGAAAGGTCCATAGTTGGTAAATACCACGGTTATTGTCAGTCGTCATTCCACATATCATTACTGCCAATTATGGCCACTTACAGTTAATCAAGACTCGCTTGAATATTCATTAATGGACAATGATTTTTATAAGCTCCCTTCGATCAGTAATTCATATTGCTCAGAAGCGTGTCAGAACTGTTATCTTCTATGCATTATTTATGCCCCTATAGGCCACGCATCCGACTCGCCTGACCCATTCAAAGTACATTTCATCGCTTATTAGGAAATCAATGCGGTTCCACGCTCACATTTCCAACCGACGACGCAATGTAACTTTTATTGATTTATAAAATCGTTATTATGTCGTATGCACCTCGTGCGACCCTCACATACGGGCACATCAAATGTAGCAATTAATGCCATTGATTGAACACTATTGTTAACAATCTCTCAATTACTCACACTTTTTACGAGTTAACAACGCGTCATTACGTTATAATTGTCGCTTATTAAAAATCCATATTAATACTAGCGCTAAGCGATTTACGCTGAACTTGTTTTTGCAATAGTTTGATATAAAATATTGCTTTACCTTTGCAAGGATTCAAAGGGGAAGGATTCCATTGTGTAGTGGAACTGATAAAAGTACGTATTAAAGCCGAGAGCATTTTGTAGTTGTAATCATTAATATGCAGACAGAGATATTAATTTTAGGTATATTCGAGACTGAGTCGCAGCAGGGATAAAGGGAGTATGTTTGTTATGTCTTCCGGCGATAGATGTAATGAAATTGAAATTGCGAACGCGCTCAAGTATTGTTGTTTGTTGTATACAGCAAAATATTGCAGTTAGCGATTGTTAAAACTGGGAAACATTTTATAGCTTTCTCTTTGTGATAAAGTTTTTAATGCGTTTTCAAATCGCATGTGTGTTTATTTGCGTAGTAATGTGTTTTACGGACGTTGATAGTTTTCGTATGCTGACATGTGGTTTTATGAAGCGTTGGAATAATAAAACGGGGACTGTGTCTACTATTTTGACGTGGGTATACTATTCAAAGATGATGGTTTTTATACTAGCGGAACGTATAGACGACATTAACTATCAAAATATTGCCTCTAAGAGACGATTACTACAACCTCAAGCATATAATAAAGTAACCAAGCACGATTTTGTTCTTTCAGTACGAAGTATAGGGTGCTCAACACTTCTACCGTTCCATCGTAACCCGGGGCGGATTCCGGTAATTGAAATGAGTACAACCGTCCCTTTTACACGTTCCGCAAATCCCATATGAAAGACGATAGAACAGAGATGACCGCAAGATAACGGCACCGTCTGCGCGCGCGCCTCGGAACGCAATCACGTACGGCGCCCGTTAAACCAATACTCTCTCGCTACACACGTGTACCACAAAACTATTGACACTAATTTCTAAAGGGTCTAACACTAATTGATATTTTAATGCCAAGGCGTGGTTATGGGTAAGGAAAGAAAGCAACGGATTTTAGAATAAGTTTCGAATCGCGGTACGTGTTTAAATGGCAATAGTTTAGTACTTACTGATTCTTTTAAGTTGACTTTAACCTAACCTATAGTCATGTTGTTGGAGTCATTAAATACCTAATGTATAAGCACATCAATTTCAAATTGAATACCACAAAAATGACGTAATGCGAAACAAACCAATATTAGCGTCATTATTGTACCCAATAGACCTTCTTAGAACATCCAGGTAAATTGTTCGTCTTGTTTCAACCATGACCTCATCGGGGCGGAATGCTTTGGGAATGATAAAAAGGGAAAAACGGGTCGCGGTAACATTGAAAATAATTACAAACGTACGTAGACACCTGCAGAAGAACAAAAAAGCTACGCTCCGAGGCTTAATTCATTACGTTAGAAACTTGGTTTCCACTGATTCGTTGATAACAGCCGTTGCTGAAAGCAAATTAAAAGCATTTTTGAACACATTTTCAACGTGAAAAAAATTCTCTCGGTAATGACTATTACAGTCAGGTCTTACGTCACTGACGTTTATACCGTTGGGTTTTGTCAAAAAAACCTCAAGTCTTAACTATGATTAATTAATTTGTAGAACTTTTATGGATGTAAAAAATACTGTAAGCTTAAAATAAATGCTATCCTAAATAATATAATGTGTACGCAATTATTCAAAATACCATATTCTGCTACTTCTAATGCTATATTTGGAAAAAAATGAAAATCGAACGCTCTTATGTGGACGTTATGCATACTCCTACGTATACATTACTTGTCTACAAACAAAAGGTAAAGTTTTCCTGTCGGGACACTATCATTAGGGGCAAGTAATGTCATTAGAGATTGCGGGTTTTTTGCTCAAACCTCGACCGTGACGGAAGGCTATAAAGTTGTTGTATCGTAAACATATTTTTTACGACTGTCATCAAGTTAAGAACGCGAGTGCAGTGTTGCTAGAAGAGAATGATTATGTATTTAAGTGCGGACGGGTATATGCGTAATTCATATGAGGTGTAGAGGTGTCTGTTTCTTTATATCCGTATATAAAAAACAGATAAAAATAAATTCATGAAAACTTATACTCACACGTCATGTTAAATAAAACAATTTTTTTACGAAATTCCGATTTCTTCATTGTGTTCAATCCTTACTACACGTCTTTCATTCTAATGTAAAATTCAAATTATAATATGCATTCAAATTAACCCAATAGCCTCGCTTCCCTGGCGAAAAAAAACACGAACTGACACAGAATTCAAAATGGCGGCACTGTTTGAATTTAAAACAAAATCGCGCCAGATGGTTCGATAAACATACGATTCTTTAGCAAACTGCATTCGATAATGTTCTGTTTGCTTACGTAACGATCGTACGATCTGGCTTGCAGGCATTTATATTTTATGCAACGGTCGGCTATTGCCTTTACAACCTGTAGAAAGTGGAATGTGGTGCTTGTTTCTTATTGATCAACTTGGAGTTTGATACGGCTTTTTTCATAACTGGTATCATTTAAATGACACATGTTTACTATCTGTTTTGTGTGTGTGTGT